>PVKS010019659.1:0-38047 GCA_004027875.1 Aplodontia rufa
ACCCTGCTTGCCTTGCTGCAGAAACTCTTGTTATTTCTAGCATCTATTCAGAAAGAGCAGGTTAAAAAGTAAGTTTTTTTGCCATTTCTCTGAGATTTTTCTGTTAAACTATTTAAACAACGTTACATATAAGCTCACATTAAAATTATAATGCATATTTAAAATTATAAAATAAGAATATGAAATGCTTTATTTTTGTTTTTAATGTTGGCCCAGTAAGAATAATATTTTTTGAAAAAGCTCTTTTCTAAAGGTTATAGTTTTTGCAAGATCATTTGTCAGTTAATCCAAAAATCAATTTATCAAATGACTGCTCTGTCAACTTATTTTGAAATTTGATCTCATGACTGATCATTTTAGCCACAGTTAATGTGAGGGTTAAAGGTGAAGAGGACTCTGAAATAGGATTTCCAGATATCTTACAGGACAGCCAGTTAAATGCGAATTTCAGATAAACCATATTTTTATAGTATAAGTGTGTCCCATACAATATTTGGGGTATATCAATACTAAAAATAGTAACAATTATAACTTTGTGTAATATTAAAATTTAACCACACTTCCTCTATTTCTGTTTGAAAGGACCGATGATACTATTCAGAAATCATGCCACTTTTTGCTGTTTCCCCTGGTTTCTATCTGCAGTTCTCTTTAAATGGACCTTGTTCTGTCCTGGTAAAGTGCGGAGAAAGCACATTTACTGCTGTCATCCTGAACTCCTGGAGGGTTTGCTTGGTGATGGGAACTTCACAGCTACTTGGATTAACTCATGTTTTCTTTCTAATCTCTGACTTGGTCTTTAGTTCTTATCTCTCCTCACTCTTTGCATTCTATATCCTGCGTGCATCTGTGCCCAAGATTTCAGTTAGAGCTGATGAAATATACAGGTAGGTATTCTGACTCCCAAATCTGTGTTAAGCCCTGTATTGTTCCTGTATTGTTTCCTAAGGCATCTGGGAGTATTTCCAAATTCCTACTGGGAGCCTGAACTTGTATCTTCAAGATGTAAAAAAAAAAAAAAAAAAAAAATCCATCCATCTAATCTCCAATATAGATAATTCTTTCACTGCTGGCTTTGGTTGAAGGCTTACATTTTCTGTCTCACTGGTTCTTACAGATTAAACATGCATGGGAATCAACTATTTTCCATCATTAGAATGTGGATTCCCAAATCCTCTACCCTGATAATATATCCAGATTGTGCCCAAGAGTCCTATTTTTCTTTTTGTTTAACAGGATCTCTGAGCAGTTCTGACCTAGCAACAAGATGTTGACTTCTATAATTTGGTTTTTGTCTCAATTTCTAGTCCCTCTTTAGGAACAGTGGTAAACTGAAGCTATGATCCCTCATGTCCTCCTTGCCAGTTTTTAAGTAAAATAATATACTTATTAAAATTACTTTGTATTATTAACTTTATTTTTGTAATGAGTAAGAACAAACATTATGTTTGTCCTGAACCAAATAAAACTGCTAAAAATCTTTATGGATAATGTATTTGAAGGCACTAGAAAGTCTGAAAACTAAATCACAGTGCAGTCATGGAAATCTTGGTGAGGATTTTGGTTATTTTAGCCTCTGACACTACTTAATCTATAAACCAAAGAGTAGATATGACTTCCATTGAATCCCTGGTTAAATTTTAGTGCAATACCTAATACATAAATGGGTGCCTACTAACAAGTTTAATCTTATCAGGTGCCTGTCAACTATTCATTTTTATGTAGATTACTATTGATATCTAGATAACTCTAATATTTTATAAGAAAGAGGGCCTATGGAAGTAACAGATGACTACAAATCAAGTTGAAAAACTACTAAAGTATGATTTAGTCTTCCAAACTGCATTTCTGAAAAATTTTCCCTTAGTGAGAAAATTTCTACACTGTGAAAATATTTCTACATTGCAAGTTATTTGAAGTATAAAATAACAAAATGATATTTGTAAATATTTTCAAATGAAATATGCATTTACAAATGTTCACATGATGACCAAAAAGTCTTGTAATGTTTCTTAGATATTTTAAGAATCATTCAAACATGTAAAAAGATCTATTTGTACATATTTATGCATTCATTTTATCTATCTCTATCTACCCATCAACTGTCTATTCATCCATCTGTCCATTTAATCTATATTTAATTACTTGTTTTTGCTTAGAAAATAGGCTGGAAGGGAATGAACCAAGTTCTATCATGAATTTACAATTTATATTTTCTTTTACATGATCAATTGTTTTCCAACTTTTCTAATTATGAAAAGATAATTAACATTTATTTTATTAAAGTGTCATTGCTATTAGCAGTATCTTTTATTCTGATACTATAAGTTTTGTTCTTTCTTGATGTCATCATAAATGTTAGTTCAGTCAACCTCCAATTCTTCACTGAATCATCCATTGAATAATTTTTGACTATAAGTACACGCTAGATATGTTACTAGGTAAGGTGGTGAGAAGATGAGTAAGACATGATTCCTACTATTGAAGACTGTATTATCTAGGCAGAATACCATGCAGAAAGAAAAACATACTACACACGGAGTGACAATATTTAGACAGAGTTAGATGAATAGAGAAGAGGGTTCAACCAATCCCACATGAAAGAAAAGGGGAAACTTGTAAATGGAAGAAAGAATCAAGAGTGGTCTTAAGAACAACAAAAGTTTCCCTTTGGGAGAACTGACATTTTTGGAAGAGAAATATGTTTGCTAATCACGGATATTTTTTTCTCATGCAACCAACCTGCTATTAAATAATTAAGCTGCTTGATTCAATATTGTAAATGCCATGGTGAGTATCTTTAAAGCTAAATCTTTTCATGGTGAGTATCTTTAAAGCTAAATCTTTTCATGTTTCTATGCTTATTTCTAGGTGGAAGCATTCAAGAAGCAGGATTGCAAAATTAAACTTTCTGAATATTTTAAGGCTTCAGCTAAAGTTTGTCAAATTATAACTTACAATAATTATATTGATCAATACTTTCACTTACAATGAATAAAAATAAAAATGAAGCATTAAATTCAAATACAAAAAAATAACAAAACATACCAAAATAAATTAATAAGATGAAATTAATGAAATAAATTGATTTTTCAAATATTAAAATCAAGAAACTGGGAAAAATCAAACATACAAAAGTGTTGAAATACAACATCAGAATTGTGTCCAAAATATCTAGCCAACAAAACAAAACAAAACAAAAACCAAAAACCAAAAATACAAACAAACCAAGAACAATTTTTACCAGTTCCTTACCTTTGGTTTCATATGGTCAATGCCTTGCTTCATTTGTCACTTTTATGACCTAGCTCCTACACATTGTTTTTAAGGATGCTTTGTGACTCTGAAATCCTTCAAGATCTTATTTTGAGTCATGAATCGTTGGTGCGCCAAACATATTTCTTGACTGATTTATATGGGCAACTAATTCAGAAGTCATTTTTTAGTCCACGCTTCCCATTCCAACTTCTTTTCCACCATTTCAGCTTCATATTCAGAAACTTCCATTTCTCATGCCTCATTTTGCTGTACTAAGTATCATACCAGAAAGAAAAAGAGAAGGTGCAGTTGTTATGATGTTGAACTTGGATGACAATCCAGGCTGTGCCGGTGTCAAACTGCATGTAACTGAACTCTGCTGAAAATCATATATGCCCACCACAATGGTTTGTTATGAAGAATACATTAGGTAAAATATGTTAAGCCCTTGGCACAGCACTGCATGTGGATTTCATGCTCAATATATGCTATCAATCACTACTACCTACCAAGATTCCTGAATTTACAAATAAGTTTGTTTTCTCATCACTTCTCTTTCCACATCAAGAATATAATTGCCTTAATTAATGCATTTGTGGTTGTTACTTATCTCAATTTCTTGAACAGCTGATCCACACTTCCTCCTCCTTAAGCCTCTAAATTCCATTTACTTAGCAGAGTAATTTTTCTCCAATTTTTACAGAAAATTCAAAGTCATGTCCTATGAATTTCCTTACTTATTCTGGCTTTTGCCATAAGATATATAAGTGGGAGATCTTAAGACGTGAACCATCATTATCTTATAACTCAATGTTTATGCACATATTTATTTTCATGTTTTACTCATTTGCTTTTTTAAAGATAGAGGAGAGAGAGAGAGAGAAGGAGAAAGATAATGAATTTTATTTGTTTTGTCATCTGTTTTTTGCTTTTCCAGCACTTAGCTGTGTATATGGTACTGGGAATCAAACCCAGGTCCTTTCACAGGTCATGTAAGTGCGATACTGCTGAGCCACTGCTCCAGCTCAGCACATATTTATTTTTATAAAATATAAGCATCAATTTTTATTTAGGCCCAATCAGAAAATAATAGTCATCCATGAGGAAATCAAGATAAGTTTTCGGAGTAACCATAAATGATAAAAAGAGACTTTTTACTTTGCCAAACAATATAGGCTAGCCCCACTCTGCAAGTGAAGACTGTTTTTTACACCATTGTGTTCTGGGCATCAATGAAACGTACAACTTTTCACAAAATAACTCGTCTTCTATTTTGTACTGCTTAATATGAAATTGAAGTGTACCAGAAGGTATCAGATAGCAGAGTAGGGTACATTTTTTTTCTAAAATATCAACTCTAAAACATAACTACAGTGAATTTGATTGTAAGAATTAGTTTATCGGGTTTGATATGTGATCATTTTCACTGCTTCTTATGCTGGATACAAGAATGCCAGTCAGTGGTTGGCTTTAGAGTGATAAATGGTGTATTATTTTGAGAGGTGAGCAGACATGTGGGAAAAAATAAAAGATATGTGGTATCAAACTTACATGTTTCTACTATTTTGCCTGGCAACATCTGGAATATAGTATTATAAGTATAATTACAACCACAACATCAAAATTTCCCAATACGTTTATAGTTTCTTTTGACCCCATATCAGTTTTGTTTACTTACTCATTCTTCTTGCAAAGGTGATGTTTTGCTCAATGGTACATTTCCACCAGAGTTTGGCATGCAGTAAAAGATCAACAAATATTTATTGATTAATAAGAGGAAGAGGAAATGAAAAATCAATTTTTTCTGCTATTTTTCACTACTTCTGACAATTTTTCCATACCAGCAAAGTTTGTGAATAAATCCAAATCTGACAGTTGTCATTCATGGTCTCCTTGATCATCATTACAGCAATCATGAGGAGGCTCTCATGGTAACTGGGTAGCTTTCCAATTTCCTCCATCTCTCAGGCTTCTCCTTATTGTCCTCTTCACATCAGACAGGTTTCCTGCTCCTCTGCACTTTCATTTAAGAATCATTTTAAAAATTTAAATCAGATTTCTTTATTCTGATCAAAACAAGCACTTGCTCTTAAGAGTCTTCACAATAATGTAGAAGCTGCTTAACTTGGTGCTTGGTAAATTTCATATTTAGTATCATGCAGTCTCTTAAAATTATATTCTTTGTTATAGTTGTTGTGTTGAGCCCTAGATTCTACACACCTTATCTATTTTCTATGATTCCTACTTTGTTTCTGGATTATAATTTCCTTAATGCTGTTCATTCTTTCAAGCCCAAATATACTTCCTGTGATAATGATATAGATATTATTATAATAATGTAATAATTTAAGTAAAGATATGCATTTTAAAATTAGAATTGAAAATATTAATATAAATACAGAATGTTTTCCTTCATTTAAAAATAATATTTTCTAATTTTTGAAAAAATCTGGAAGCAATGACAATCTGTTTCAGGGAGTGTTCCTCAGCAAAAGGAAACCAAGTTCTTGTATAAATGGTTTGTTCCAGACTAAGATGGAATTACTGTGACTGTTAAGCTCAAATTTCAGGGCTCCTACTTTGCATGAGCCCCTTCCAAATTTTGGAGTGGCCATCATGTATGTTTACATGGTCATATTTTTCTTTTCCAAAATATTCAAAACCAAAATCTTTTTTATTTCAATTAATTTCACTCTGACTATCCCTTTGGCATAAATTTCCTTTGGTTGGCATTTTGGAGATCATAGAAGAGAAATTTGGGGATAGATTCATTGGAATACACTTATTTAGTTAACCATTCTTTGCATGTATAGGAACATCACTGCTAAGCGTCCTGATAAACAACACCCCCCACTATTTTCCAAACAATACCAATGTCATAAGAAGATGAAAGGCTGAGCTCACGAAGGTCTGAGTCTATTGTAGTGCATGTGACACCTTGAGCACAGTAAAGGAGAAACCAGTGTTTCAGTCAGCTTTCGCATCATTGTGACTAAAATACTGAACAAGAACAACTGGAGGAGAAAAAGTTGGCGGGGAACAAACTGTTTGAGAGGCATCAGTGCATACAGGGCTGACTCCATTGCTTTGGGTCCAAGATGAGGTAGCTCATCTTGGTTAAGGACCAAGTGGAGGAAATGTACTCAGCTCATGGTGGTATCAGGAAGTGGAAAGAGAGTGGTAAGGGGAAACAGGCCATAGGTGAGATGCACGCTTACAGGGCAAACACCCAGTGACCACCCTCCTTCAGCCATGTCCCACCTGGCTGAAGGTACCAGCTATTCCATTCAAACTAGGAAGCACTGACTAGATTACAGTGCTCCCAGCCCAGTCACTTCTTCTCAAAAATATTCCTGCATTAATACAGGAGCTTTTGGGGGGAACATGTCATATACAGACCATAAAATCAAGTTTTAGATACAAAGAGACAGAAACTAACTGAGAAAATTTCCCCAAACACTACAGTGCAATTTTTAGAGAAATCTGGTAGTTTCCTCCAATTTGATAACAATCCATAATAAGAATAAGCACATTTTATCCAACTATTATAGAGGTGAAATTACCTTTCTGTTATCTGTTTAGAAAGTATCATACAATAGATATTATATGAAAAGAATTCAGACAAAAAAGTGAGAAAAAACTATTGCAGAAGTGTTTTAGCATTTAATGAAAATATGCTTTCTCTGAAATTTGTGATATTTGTAGAATGTTTATTTATAACAGTTTGTTGTGGTTCATTTTGTCATTTAAAATAAATATTTGATTTTTCATGCTATATAATTACACAAAATGTACCTTATTTTATATTCATAATTTTGAACTTTTTAATGAAGATCCTCATATTTTATAATCTGCCTCTACAAAATCTGGATCACAATGCTACCCAGGTCTGACAGGAAATACACAAATATATCCCAGGACAGCTTATTGGGCTAGGAAACAAACAAGTATTAGGATTTGATGTGTTTACCATGTTCAGGGAAGATACTGGAGCCTGCTTGGATGAACTCCCTTTAGCCTATGGTGGACCATTTGAGCATCAGCCTGACCCACTGGCTATAACATGGCATATATTTAAAAATCTCAAAAAAGAAACAAAAGACACTCAAAAGTACCCTTGCTGGACATTTTGGAGATTACACCCATTAATTATTCTGAAAGTTGAGAGGAAGGAAATCTTTCAGCATTTATCCTACCTTTCTTGTATGAAATATACTTCAGGGTTAACAAGAGCATTTATAGATGAGAAAAACAAAATTCAAGGCACAAAAATCTCAGCTAATAACAGCAGAAGGAAGGACAGGATGAAAAAAATCATGTTTGCAATCAAACTGACCTAATCAACCCATTCAACGGCTGTGACTTGGTAGTAAATAAAATGGGTGAAAATTGACAAACTTGGCAAGTTAGGGGACGTGGTGCTTTGTGTTGGGATTTGCTCTCATCTCGGCAGTAATGTGCTTTTTGTAGAAAGAGGTGCTTGAACAAGTCGAACTTTTTTAGTTTTTCTTCTATCTGTATAATATATAAACCGAGCAGATACACTCCTTAGTTCCTTATTTTTCCCAGTCTTTTGGCCTTTTCTTTTGGAAGGGATCTGGATGAAAATAGGAATCTGATGCATATTTAAGTAAAAATTCCTGTGTGGAACTAATTTCATCTTTCACTTTAAATACATTTCCACTTTTAAGAAGCAGTTGTCAGTGATGATTAATAATGTTGAAGTCATTTTATAGACCATCATTTAAATCTGAATTGTATATACATATATATATATATCACTTTTTACCACAAATATGCATTTTTCTTTTTATCGATATTTCCAAGCAAGTTTATTTAATGATCATCTCTAGTTCATAACCTGTCAATAAAAATAAGGAAGTTGTATCATGCTTAATATCTTCTTACTTTAAACATAAAAAAGACATTCTTAAAAAAATGTGTTTTTCCACCCTAGCATGGCAGTACTTGTTAAAATGCAGCAGTTCTACATATTATTATTTTAAATGCGTACAGTTAGTTGGACCAACTTCAGTACATAGAATCATGCATTAATAACTGGCTCAACTCTTAAGAAATTTCATGGAAAGTCCTTCTGAGAACAGGAATCTCAAGAGAATTGGTTAAGAATAGAGAATCCCATTTTCATCCTGAGATCTTCCCTCAGCATAGTCTAGCCACTGCCTTACAATAATGATATTTTTCTCCCAAAGGGCACTCACTCTACCAACTTTGAATTTAGGCTTTTAGAGATAATTACAGCCTACAGCAAACAGGACTTTGAGAGAACTGCAGGGATAACTGCTCAATCCTTGATTTGTGGGTCCTGGTTTAGTTCATAACCAAACACAGACCAAAGGGATCAAAACCCTCCTGTATTTTGGGAGGGAGTTTCTTTGACTCATTCATGTTAGTGCAAGACTCAGGTTAACTACTTTTGATCACAATTAGAATATTATTAGCATTTGACAGAAAAGAAGAAAACAAATAAAAACACAATTCTATGCATACTTTAAAATTTACCATATACCTGTATTAGTAAGAAATCAACATAAACATGCTGTCATGTTTAAAAACATATCCTTAGGTGTCTTGTAAATTAAGTTTCCAGACCTATTTTTAGCCACTAATTAATCTTACCCTTTGGGCAAGTTATATTTATCCATGTAAACCACACATCCTATTTCAGAGAGTAGCTGGGATATGGTTGTGAGAGAATTAATGATGCTACCCAATGAGCATCCTATAATGGTGGCTTTATGTTTATTAGTATTTTCATGATAAAGTCTATATTTCTTCCTAGTAAAAATTCTGTTGTTACATTTTTGACGGGCTCCACCAATGCATGCCAATTTCATTGCTCATCAGTTCAGATGCTTATTGAAGTACAGATTTCCAGCCATGTCCTGGACCTGTTGAATCAGAATATTCAAGGAAGTGAGATGACCATTTGCAGCACTTATTTGATGAGTCCCTTGGTTGATTCATCTGGTCAGAACTGGTTTGGAAGAAAAAGCAATGTATAGAAAACCTTCAGCATTAAAACTAATTGCAGACATGAGTTCACAGATGCTATAGCATCAACAATGTCACCATAGTCTACAGGTTCTCACTCATTTACTTCCCATATTTTAGACACCTGTTTTTCTTTAAAGTTTTATTTCCCAATTTGAGGGGAAGTGCTGGAGAAAGAAAAGTGAAGGGAAGTCAGATAATAAAGCAAAATGTGAAGGATTGGAAAAATGACAAATTTGACATAAAATGTATTAATTCTTTATTTTCTGGTCCAATACAAACCTCACAACTTCCTCCACCTACCTAGCTAGCTATTTTTTGTGTTTAATTTTCCTTTTTATATTGCTTGATAAGCACTGTAGCTTATTTATATAAACAGTGTTGTGACATGCCTTTCTTTTCTTGGAGTTTTCTAAATGCTGTGTTCTTAAGATTCATCTGAGTACCACATGTGCATCTGTTTTCCTTTTAATTACAACACAGTGAATTCCACATTTTACTTACCCACCTACAGTTTTGACATTCTGGTTATTCTGAATTCCTTATAAGCACCAACGGGGCTGGGTGTAACTTTGGGAAGTATGCACACTCTGAATGCTGGGTCATGGATTGGTGTATATTTACTTAGACCAAGTGTCAGACTATTGTCAAGGGTGGCCAACTTGCCCTACACTTTCAGCAGGAAAAGAAACATCTTAGTGTTGCAAGTTCCCATCCACCCTGAAAATTTTCCACTTGCTGACACTTCCCAGCGTTGTATTGTAACACAATCTTGTTGTCTAAATTGGACTTTTCTGAGCATTATAGACTTGGAGTCTTTAAATGATAGGTTAGGTCAGGGGAGCTTTGTTTCTGAAAACTCCATTTGCAATTGCCCTGAAATCTGATATAATCTCCATGCTAGCAAAGAAGCTGCAGTTGGCATTTTTACAGCTGTTTTTCCAAGTTGCAACACCTCTCTTTTCTATCGACATTTATATCTGAGATATTCTTATATAACCTAGTTTAGAAAACTTCTTCCTTCGACAGACGTAAAGTTGAAAGAAGAGATTGTATGAGCACAGAAAATGCTTCAGGCATATCTTCTCCTGGAAAAAAGAAGAATGAAAGGGAATATGTAAGTTACAGTCCCATTAGAGGTGATAAAAGCCAGGGGAGAATAAAAGTATTTTAGCGGTTTGGGGTCACCCCTAGGATACCAAGCAGTAGGAATGATGTGTGCGATCACAGAAATAGTCAGGACTAAGTATAAAAGTCCAAGGAAAAATGTACAATAACACTAAATAAGAAATGTCTTTAAAAATGGTTGAAAAAGGCTTCAGAATATCATGTGATGATTAAAAAAAACTAAAATCTCAGCATGTAGATCTGAGCATCCTACATGGAAGTAAAAGAAATTCAGGCCAGTTGTTCAGTCTTCTGACCAAGAAAGAAAACCAACCACTATTTTGTTTGACATTATTCCTTCAGTTCCACCAGTTGTCTTATGTGAATTATTTCTGAATATTCATTCATTCACCAAGCATTGCCAATTTTACCTATCCAGCTGTTTTCATATTTGGCTTCTCTTTCTTATGTGTTGCTGCTGCTTCAGTTCAGGAGATTAGCGACTCTTACATGACGTAGTTCTTACCTTAGCTTCCAAAGCTTGTGTCCAGCCCAGCTTCCCTCAAACACCTACTTTTCAGGTTGACCCTAAAATGTCGGTAAAATGCAACCCTGTTGCTTTCCTCTCAAATGACACGTAGACCTTCTGTGCCCTCACCTCCTTGCCCCTCACTACACTGCCTCTCTGTACTAACACGTGCTAAGACGATTTTTAGCTCCTTTCTTGTCCCTGAAAATTTGCTCCACTTGCTCTAACAATCTGGCCCTCCTCCCTCCTTTTTATTTCTCCGGATCTATCCTATTCATTCCATCCAGTTCCTATCTGGGACCACCACCTTCCTAATGGTCCTTCTTCCCACTCAGGCTGTGCTGTTTTTCTGCACTATTCCCAATGCACCCACACAAGCCTCACTTGTGGGACATACTGGATTATGTGTAAATTATACTGTTTAATAGTATTGTATAAATGTTCTTCAGAAAGGGAAATTTGGTTTATTTAGTTTTATGTATGTAAAAAATATTATTTTAAGCATAAGCAGAATTTCTCTGAGAAAGACAATGTTTTGAAGTTAATAAAACACCTTAAAGGTGGAGGGGATCTTAAGCAAAAGAATATCTAATATTAAGTTTTAAATCTTTTATTGTATTGCAGCACAATATAATATTACCTTCTGTTGTGCTAGATTTTTGGTAATGCATATATGTACATCATCTAGAGGTGGTAAATTGTGAAACTAACATAAAGGTATTGTGTCCACCTACAGCAAATAAATTGAAATAAGAATATAGCAAAGTAAAATACTTTTTAAAAATTAGAAAATAGCATAAGTCAGTTGTCCTTTTTTGTGTAAAAACACTTTACATCTATGCATAAAAAGGAATATAGCAAAATTTTAATGGTGGTTGTTTCTGACTATGTATTTTCTATATTTTTGTATGGTTGACATTTATTGAAATGATTAAATTTTGCTTTTCATGTCAGGAAAAATGTTTTAAGGAAAAATTTAGAAATTATGCTAGTACTGCTGGCTTGACATTTTAAAAAATCATATATCAAGTACCAGTTGTTAGGGTTTATCATTGCCAACTATTTACTTTGGGAAACTTGGCTCTGAGTAACCTATATGCTACTGGACGTAATTGATGGACTGCTCACCATTCTGCTTCTTCAAAGACTTCTTTGGCTGGTGTTGAAATCTGACTTTTGAAGAACTTGGAGAAGGATATTCTTGGTGCCATCCTCAGCTCTTTTTGAAATCTTTCTTCTGTGTATCAAATCTGCAAGTGCCCTGAGCATCTGTATTGGGTTCCCGGATTTCATCCTTATGTGGCCAGTGGCATTTCCTTATTCTCCATTACAGTGAATCCTTCCAGTGTATCATTAATGAAAATTATATAATCAGGGTTTCAATCTCTCAGCATTTGGTACTCCTTCTGGAGACAAATTTGTTTGTAATTTGGACAAACAAATCCATAATTACTTCTTACTTCTGTGTAAGTCATTTTTAATCAACTATTCCTCCACCTTGCTGTGCCCACATTTTCCTGTATGTTGCATTGATTTGACCTAAAAAATATCCATCAAACCTATGACCTGTTCTCTTATGGGCACTGCCATAATCAGGGCCTTAACTTTGTTTCCTTCAGGTGCTCCAAAGTCTAGCTTAGGTGGTGTTCTTGTCATTTAAGTATTTTTCCCATTCACTGTGATGCTTTTATGATACTGAGGTCAGTCCCTTCTATCCCTAGTTTCTTCACTTTTTAAAAATAGTGAGTTCATGTTTTAAATCATGAATAATGGTGAATTCATGAATAATCACGATTTAAACCATGAATAATAGTGAATTCGTGATTCACTAAAAATAGTGAATTCAAGATTTAAAAATCATGAATGGGCTCTAAATTTTGTTAAAGATTTTTTCTGCATTTATTGAGATGACTGTGTTTTTTTCCTTAATTCTATTTAGATGGTGAATAACATATATTCATTTATGTGTTAAGACATACTTGCAACCCTGCTGGAATAAAAGCAACTTGGTCATGATTATGATCTTATTATGTTGTTGGCTATGAATAAGTAATATTTTATTAAGGAAATTTGTATATAAAATCACTAGGAATTTTAGTTTGTAGTTTTCTTTCCTTGATATATCCTTATCTGGTTTTGGTGTTAGGGAGATATTGGTTTCATGGAATGAATTTGGAAGGATTTCACTTTTTCTATTTCATGTAATTATTTGAGGAGAGTTGGGATTAATTCTTCTTCAACAGAATGGTAGAATTCATCTAGGTTTTCCAATTTGTTGGGTATAAATTTTCAAATAGTTCCTAATGATCCTCTGGATTTCTGTGATTTCTTGTTTTTCATATCTATTTTTATTAAATTGGGTCTTTTCTCTTTTTATTATGGTGAGTTTGGGTAAGAGTTTTTCAATCTTGTTTATCTTTTCAAAGAATTACTCTTCATTTTATTGATGCTTTGTATTGTTTATATTCTCTATTTTATTGATTTCAGCTCTGATCTTAATTACTTCCTTCCTATACAGACTTTGTAATTGATTTGTTATTGTTTTTCAAAATCTTTCATATGCATCATTAAGTTGTTTGTTTGGAATTACTCTGATTTTAATATATGGGCACTCAGAACTCTAAACTTTCCTCTTTGAATTGCCTTCATAGTGCCTTGGAGATTCTGGTATGTTGTATCACTCTTTTTGTCAGATTCTAAGACTTTTAAAATTTCTCCCATGAATTCTTCTATCACCTATTCATAATTTGAAAGTGCATTGTTCAATACCTATGTGCTTACATACTTTCTGCAGTTTTTTAGTATTGATTTCTTTTTTAATTTAATTCCATTATGATCAGATAAGAGGTAAGGATTATATTGATTTTTTCGTATTTGTTATGAGTTGCTTTGTGGTCTAAAATATGGTCTATTTTGGAGGAGGTTCCATAAGTAGCTGAGAAGTAAGTAAATTTAATGGTGTTGGGTGAAATGTTTTATACATTTTGTTAGGTCCATTTGATTTATAATAATTTTTAATTATTATAAATTAGTAATGAAGACTCATTACTAAGCATGTCTGGATGAGCTATCTATTGGTGAAAGAGTTGTATTGAAATTATCCAGTATTCTGGTAGTGGGTCTATCTGAGTCTTTAAGTTGAGTAGTATCTATTTTATGTAATTAGATGCACTTATGTTTGTGCCATAGATATTTACTGTTCATATTTTCTTGTTGAATTTTTCCCTTTACCAGTGTGAAATGAACTTATTTGTCTATTTTGATTAATTTTGGCTTAAAGTATGCTTGTTGGCTATAAGAGTAGCTACTTCTGTTTGTTTGGGGGGTCTGATTGCAGCGTGTATCAATTGCTGTTCTTTCTCTTTCAGCCTGAATCTGTATTGGACTGTAAGCTGAGTATCTTTCAAATAACATATAATTGCACCTTGCTTTTTTTAAACCTTTCTACCAGCCTGTGTCTTTTAGTTGGTGAGTTGAGACCAGTTATATTTAATGTTGTTAGAGAGAAATATTTATTAATCCCTATCATTTTGTTCTATTTCTAATGCTGAATTTGGTCCTGTTTGTCATTTACTTATATATTCTTTAACTGAGAGTTGTTCACTTACCAGCTCTGGGGCTTGTTTTACTTTATTTATTTATGTATTTAATATGTAGAATTTCTTTATGTGTTTTCTTTAATGCCAGTTTAGCAGTAATGAATTCTTTATTTCTTCTTAACTTGAAAGGTTTTTGTTTCATCTTTGATTCTGAAGGATACCTTTGCTTTTTTTTTTTTTTTTTAAGAGAGAGGGACAGTGAGAGAGACAGAGAAAGAGAGAAACAACTTTATTTAGTTTTTCACATGGCCTTCATTGCTCCAACACTTAGTTGTGTACGTGGTGCTGGGGTTTGAACCCGGGTCCTCGTGCTTGCCAGGCAAGTGCCGAAACCACTGAGCCACCACTCCAGCCCCCAAGGATATAGAAATCTTTGTTTTCAATTTTCTTGCAGGGCTTGGAAAAGTATGTTTCAAGCCCTTCTTTATTTTAAAGTTTGTGCTAAGGAATCAGAAGCTATTGTAACTAGCTTGTTTCTAAATGTGACCTCATAATTTTCTCTTGAGGCTGTAAAAATTATGTTCTTGTCTTGTATTTGAAGCATTTTAATTTTAATGTGTTGTGAAGAGATTTTTCTTAAAAAATAAACAAACAACAGCAAAACACAACCTTTACATTTGATATTCTGAATTCCTCCTGTCTAAGGATGTCCATCTCATTCTAAATGAAAGTTTTCTGAAAAGGTTATCCATACCATTAACCTACATCTAACAACCCTCTTCAATTGCAATTACTCTTAAATTTGGTCTTGATGATTCTGATTTTCCTGTAGGTCTCAAAAGAGCAGGGTATTTCTTACAGTTTTGGCAATTGTGTTGTATACAGAAGAGTATGTGGGGAATGTACTGGGACACTACCAAATCACAGGGCATAAAGTGTGATTGTTTTGCTTCACTTAATGACTCCATATATTCTAAAGGGTTATGGGAGTGATCTAGATTGAGACCCTTCATAAGTGTGTTGTCTACAGCCTCTGTGTTATTTATCTATGTTTTTGATGTGGAGTGAATGTCTATGTTTGGGACCTGAGGGTTTACCCAGCCATTCCTACTTAGTTTTTTGTCATGTTTGACATTTTTTTCTTCCATACTTTATATTGAAGTGTTGCTGAAGCTTGAACATGGTTAGTTTGTGTGTGGAGTATGGTGCACTGTCCTTTAGCTGGATTTAGTTTAGTAGCAGAATCTATACCCTATGAATTCGTAGTGTCCTAGGAGATTCCCAGCAACTTAAAGAAAAGGGGGAAACAAGCAATAGCAACAGAGGATGCAAACAACATAGAGCATTAAATTAAGTATGCATTGTCAACTATCACATGCAAAACACTAACTACCACAAAAACAGGACTGCTCTGGTCCATGGCTATTTTTGCCAATAGCAAAAATAATAAATAGCCATGAACTAAATCTAGAATTAAACCGTAGGTGTCAATTATGTTGCCAAAAATACAAATAGCTGCAAAAACATGAATGTTGGGGGCAGGAATTACATAAGGCGAATAGTACTAAAGATGGTAAATGCACAGTTCATTGAGAGAAAAGAAAATGTGATTTGAATGCAAAAGAAAGTTTAGAATGTCCAAAATAATAATGGAAAGAAAGAAGAAGAGACATAGCAAGTGATGGCTATAAAGAAGGAGGATAAAAAGTATGCAAAGACAGAGGCCAAGGGAATTTGTCTATTAGAGAAGAGAGAAGAGGAAAGAGAAACAAGCAAACAAAAAATAAATAAAAGAAGTACAGAAAGAAAAATAACAATCATTTAAAAAGCTAAATACAGAAAAAACTACATATATCCATAAACCTGTCAGCATACCTCCCAAAATCAGACAAATAAGCAAGAAGACAAACAGACAAAAAAAAAAAAAAAAAGAAAGAAAAGAAGAGAAACATAGAATATAGAATAAAGTCTTAATGTAAAACGAAGGAACTGTTTCCACTACGGTGGTCAAATTTTTGAGCGAGGATAGATGGTCTCTGTGTATGTTCAACTGTCTTTCTTTCCATTTCTTCTTCAGCTGTGTACCCCTTTGATAGAGCAAGGGCTTGAGGTTGTTAAACTCTTTCTTTTTTGTGTTGCTCTCCAAACTTCCTACTGAAGTGACCCGAAACTGAAGCTGGTTGAAATAGCATTCATCTTCCCTTCTTACAAGGTTGGATAGAATGGGAAGTACTATCATTTGGAGTTTTGTCTGGACAGACTAGATCAATGCACTTTTAGAGTGGGCTGCTGCTGAATTCTAAGTGGGGAGATCCTGCATCTGGAGTTTTTCTTTCATAAGGTCTTTGGGATATTTTTGGGTGGTGCCTGCTTTGGGGATATTAGATTAACACACCCCAAGGACCAGACAGATGTCAATCACTGTTAAGTGTCTAGACCTCATGAGCATCCCTAAAGTTCTACCATTTGGGTAGTAAATAATATCCAACACTGAGTCAACACTCCACAGGTCTGCGAAACTCCATTACGTGCGTATAGAGCCTTCCCAGGCTATTTTGTTTGTAAGTGTGGTGTCCCCAAAAAGCTCATGTGTGAGATTATGTAAGAATTTTCAGGGGTGAAACGATTGGGTTACAAGAACCTTAACTTAATCAGTGAATTGATCCACTGATGTGGACTATCTGCATGGTAACTATAGGCAGGTAGGGTGTGAATGGAGGAGGCAGGTCATTGGGGGCATGCCTTTGTGATTTATATTTTGTTTCCAATGAGCAGAAGTCTCTCTGCGACCTTGTTGCCATGTCTTGAGCTACTTTCCTATGCCGAATCTTTCCAACATGATGTTTTGTATCAACTCAGACTCAGGGCAAGGGAGTTAACCATGGATGGACTGAGACCTCTGAAACCATGAGCCCCAAATCAATGTTTCCTCCTCTATGTTTTTCTTATTGGGTCTTTTGGCTGTTGTGACTAACACATAGGCATAATCCCTAAGAGTAATCATGCCTGCCTGTTCAGTTTCCCAAAGCTCTGCATCTGGACATGTGAACCACCAGTATCAATGGAAAAGCCACTTGTACTCTGCTCTGCATCTCTGACTTGAATCCCCTGGGTGTGATCTTCTCTATGTCTGTTTCAAGCATGTACTTTTAGATACACCGTAGGCATACCGAACAATATGGCAATGTTTGCTATGATCTTCTAGACTCAAACAGTGTGGCCTCCTTCCGATGGCTCCCTGCCTAAGCTCTCTGCTTGCGAGTTGACAAACACGGAGCTTTTTCGAACACCAGCTAACTAACTGTATAGCTTCTGGATCAGCTAAGTTCATACTTATTTCCTACTCCACGGGTTTATTCATGGCGAGCATGTCTGTTGTGTTTCCGTCTCTGTCTGTCATCTCTCTCCTCTGTGGTTAACTGATGCTGCTGCTGCTGCAACCAGCTCAGCTGCAATGGACTCTCTTCTTGTAGGTATTTACTCCTGAGATCTTTGAGGATCTATACTTTCCCAGCTCCATAGTTACAGAACACATGTAGTAGTTCCCTAAAAGACTGGCCCAGAGATTTAGCAAGCATTTGGTAAAGTCTGAAATAGTGATTATTTTAGGGTTTGCAGGCTGACCCAGCTACTCAGCTCTGTTGTTGTAATGAGGAAGCAGTACGGGCAACATATTATGACTGGACACGACTCTGTTCCCATGACATTTTAGTTTCAAACCTGGAAGCAGGCCAGATTTGGACTGTAGGCTGTAACTATCTGATCCCGTGTCTAGACTTATGGTTTAGGTGAACACATTTAAACTCTTTTTATAGATGATGGCAGGTTTAGATTAATGAATCTGCCAAAGTTTGAAGTAGTGCTGAGCTTTGATATTTTTGTGATGAGTGTTGCATATGTACAGTCTAATCCATGATAGAACTCCTAAGAGGTCTTACAATGGTTAATTTCATTGGGGGCTTTAATGACCAATCATCTCAGTAATGTCTCTGTGATGATTACAAATCAGAACTGGTCCCTTGAAATCTTCTGTGTCATATTGTTACCTCTGGAACAAATCCTGAGCTATTCCACTGTTCATGGAAAGAAATGTCCTTTTTCTCAGAAATCACACTGACTGAATATATGCTACTTCCTTTAGCACTTTCTGAACCCATGCTTGGAGAAGTGGGTTGTGGTTAGATGTCTCATTGGACAGGAGAGCACATCTAGCATTTACAGTAGTTTTTCACATCCCTTCAGGGCTATTGTAATAGTGTTCTTGCTCCAATTCCAGCAGTCTCACAGTTAAAGAATGAGTTTGCAGAAAGTTTGCAGGATTTCTGTAAGAATATATAGGGAGTTGCTATGTTTGAATATGAAGTGTTCCACCAAAGCTCCTATTAATGCAGGAATATTCAGAGATAAAATGATCAGATTATGATCATCTTAGTTGGAATGGACTGGGTGGTAACTGTATGCAGGTTGGATGAAGCTAGAAGGAGTGGGTCACTGGGGGTGGCCCTGAGAGGGTACATCTTCTCTGTGTCCCTCCCCCTTGCTCTCTGCTTCCTGACCCAACTATAAACTGAGCAACTTTCCTCCGTGATGTGCTTTCTTACCCTGGGCCCAGAATAACAGAGTTGGCAGCCACCGATGGACTGAAACCTCTAAAATTGTGAGCTCTGAATGAACTTTTCTTCCTCTATGTTGTTCTTATATGTATTTTGATCACAGCAATGAAAAGCTGACTAAAACAGGAGTATTTCTGGATAAAAAAGAAAACGAAAAAAAAACCCTATAGTAACTACTTCAGGGACATGAAATATTTCAAATTATAATTGGAAAATGCTTTTTGTTTAATGAAGCTCAGAGCGTGTCTTTTGTGATACTTTGCTTATAGCATATTTTCCATGCATGTTTGTGAAGCAACTATTGTGCATTTTAGAGAATAATAATGACTATGCCCAGAAATTTGCAGGAAATGATATCTTTTTTTAAAAAAGAGTGTTAAGGGGCTTGGCGGTTACGGCGCTTGCCTGACATGAGTGAGTACACGTGTTCAAACCCCAGCACCACGTACACAACTAAGTGTCGGCGCAACCAAAGCCATGTGAAAAACCCAATAAAAATTGATTCTCTCTGTCTCTCTCTCTCTCACTGCCCTTCTCTCTTAAAAAATAAAAAAAATAAAAAAGTGTTAAATACTACGTTGGAGAAGTGTAAGACACCTTATTTTTCATTTGCGCTTCTCAGAATCAAATGCAAATTCAAATAGGGTGGATACTGAAATTTTAGTAACATTTGGCTTATTGCACTTATGTGGAGGAAAAGCAGCATTACAAAACCAATGTAGCACTGCTCAGACTGTTGGATTTTTGAGACTTCTTATTTCTTGGCTCCTCCTGTTTATCCGCAGGTAGTTTCCATGGCCTTCTCTTGGGTTGGAGGAAATGAAGTAACTTGACAATGTGCTCTCCTTGGATATTACATTTGCTATCATCTTGCCCCAGGACTGTGCTCCCGCCATGGTGAGTGAGCACCTTCGAAGCAGCACCTGCCAAGGAACAAATGTTTTTGGAAATCTCATTGTGACATCCTAGGAAACAGATGAACTGAGCTGAAGAAACACTGTCATTTAATCTGGGAGGTCAAATTCAAGGTAGATCATAAAACTTTCTGAGGGATGTAAGCTATTGGGCATGTGAATTAGGGTGTCTACTATTTTTAAAACTGTATTTCTTTTGTTATATTTTCATGCTTTGGGATCCTTTGTGCACATATATGCCAAATAAATCCCAGTATAGATGTTGCTATAATACTCCCTTGTGGTCCTCAACATTGTGAATAATTTATAAAAGACTATGCTTGAGTTATCATAAAACTACCAATTATTTTCCAGTAAATGTTCATCTACTTAAAGAAATAGAAGAAACTTGAAGACAGAGTCTTAACAGTATAGTTAGGGCACCTGCTGTGGAGAACCTTTCCTAGTGGGTTAGATCATCACTGACTGTTACCAACTTTGAGAAAGTAAATCACACATTTGGAGAATATTATATTAGTTATTATGTTGCAGTGCTATAATTTGAGCATGCTATTTTTCTTTCATAGAGACAGTGGCCTTCAAGGATAAGAAGGAATATTCTTAAGTTTTCAATAACCTTCAAAATGTTTTTTAAATTGAAAAACAGGAGCTTACTTTATGTCAATATTTTTATGTACTTGCATATGTATAATCAAAGTGTATCTTGGTCAAATGCATAATCGATTACTCATAGCAAGAAGTATAAGTACAATGTTTTTAATACTTTATACATTCTTACTTTGTAAACATCAGATTTTTTTTCTAATTTCCTGTTACATGTATGTCACACATTATATCTATATAATAAACACACACAGTACATATATTAGTGAGGAACAGTGAGAGAAAGAGAAAGGGAGAAACAAATTTACTTAGTTTTTCATCTGGTTTTTGTTGGTCTGACACTTAGTTGTGTGTGATGCTGGGTTTCAAACCAGGGTCCTCCTGTGTGCCAGGCAAGCACCATAAATGTTGAGCCACCACTCTAGCTCCTCACAATTCTATTTGAAAAATAATTTTAAAATAAATTTAAAAAATTATTGAGAACAGTGTGAAATAAAGCACTATGCCAAGTTTATAAATAAAGAAACTTGTAGAAGAAAAGTTTGACTGGCTTGAGGCAGACATAAATTACACACATAAGTTGTGCTTATCTCAGTACCACAATCCAGTTCTACTGACTTCTGATCCAGTGCTCAATAATCTAGTTTCTTTCACTCCAGAATATGAGCTTGAACTATAGGCATTTTTGTGAGTAATGTATATAAGCCTCATAGCAATAGTTCATTTTCATCAAGAGGAAAAGGGAATAAAAAAATGTTTCTTCATGGAAATCTAAAGTACCCCGGTTGCTGTGCTGTCACGATTTCTCAGCAGACGTGAGTTCACTCTGATAGTTTTTTATCTTGGTGTGTGAAACTCCTGGGGGACTGATCCACAGTCCTTCCGATCTTTGATACATATGCTTCTAAGAGCGATAGGCAGATCATTCTAAGGCTCTGAAATCAGAATCATATAGAAGTTTAGCTATTAAGTAAAATTTTCCTGGAAATAACTGAAATGATTGGCTCTCTGACAATCTTGTTCAAATTATAAAGATATTTCGCATTTCTTTTATTTAGACAATTATTAAAAAGCAGCAATAGTTAAATCCAGATAAGGTGTAATGTTATACAATCTAATACTTTTTTAGAGATATTGTGGGTACAGGAAGGGAGGGATAAGGGTGGGTAATTAGGGGGCACTCCTGGGGATAAATCTAATATCCAGAAACTATACACATTTTATATTATTTTGTTAAAAACTTGTATGGTTGTTCAAAAATAAAAGAAAAAAAGGGAAAAAAGGTAGCAATAGAAGAGTGAGTGTTTCATGTGCCTATGTGTTACAGGTTATGAGGAAAGGAAAAATAACTACAGTACACATGGTAAGATTTATTACCCATTTCTTATGGGAAATATTATATTTCCTTTCTATAAGGTATATTCCCAACTGTAAAATAAAGTCCATTATCAAAATTATATTAGTGAAAAATGAAAATGTAGTAATAATTTTGATCTTATCATAAGTGAAAATTGAGCCAGCTTCAGTAGCAATAGTACACTCATATTGTCCCAAGCAACTCGAGAAGCTGAGACAGGAGGATTGAAAGTTGAAAGCCAGCCACAGCAAGAAAAACCAGGGTAACCAATAAACCAGTAACGAATCTGGAAACAAAGCAAAATAAATCGAAACAAAAATCTTTGGGATTTCTGACTCCTAATTTGTTCTCTCAAAGGAAATTTTTATTTCCTTAAATATGAATGAAGAGTGTTAACTAGGCCTTCAACATAGTGAATAAAACTGAGAGATTTGTGGGCAGGTCTCTAAAACAGTTTGGCCTATGGAAATTCTCCTGAAACAAACCGACCAAAGGGGAAAAGATTTTTCAATTCGAAGCGCTGATAGCAGCAGGGGTGATGACATTGTATTATTTGGAGCCGAGGTCTTCAGACTGAAGGAAAATAATGACCATTTGGGTTTGATTTTAAGAATGTGGAGCCCAATGATTCATTCTCCAAAATAAAAAAAATACAACAAAACAAACAACAACAAAACCCTTGGGTCCTCCAGTCTGGAGTTAGTTTTTAATACTGCTTCTCAAGACTGCTCAACAAAGAAGTCTGCCTCAGTCCAGATGCATTGCATTTCTCTTCCCAACCAAATTCAGTCATTAGCAAATTTCAGAGAATTAATGGCATTGCATTGAGACTGAAAACCCAGTTTCTACTTCTTCTTCTTTTTTTTTAAAGAGAGAGAGACAGTGAGAGAGACAGAGAGAGAGAGAGAAACAACTTTATTTAGTTTTTCACATGGCCTTCGTTGCTCCAACACTTAGTTGTGTACGTGGTGCTGGGGTTTGAACCCAGGTCCTTGCACTTGCCAGGCAAGCTCTGAAACCGCTGAGCCACCGCTCCAGCCCCCCCAGTTTCCACTTCTACTTTTACGATTTTAAATGACTCAGAACACAGTTTACTCATTCCTCCAAATAGCACAGTGCAGGAGGGATCTAGTGAGACAATCAACAATGTAGCATACTCTCTACCCCCCAAGAATCCAAATAATACCTGTGCAATCATGTAATTTAAATGATCTAAACATTTAAATCTTTTGTAGGAGCGAATATAGAAGAATCAAGAGCCTGGGGCGAGGGCAATGTGAGCATAATTCTGGTTTAGGAACAACTGTATATCATATTGTTACCTTTTATGAATTTATGGTTGTACAATAACTCAACTCCTTAGTAACAAATTTTAAATAACCACCACCACCACCACTACAACAACAAATAGCACAGTGAAAATGGCACTGGAGAAAATAAGAGACACAAAGAACTGATTAAGTTTGTCACCCACCCTGCTACCTTGCTTGGCTACTTGAGATTGAACTGAGTTTTCTATCAGTATTCCTGCAGCAGGAGCACTTCTTCTGGGGTGACTGGGAATCTCTGAATAATGTACAAAACAGCTGTTTTTGTTTGGGAACTAGTTGGTCATTTTTTTGCTGCTTGCACTCTGGTGAAAAGTTCAAGTTACCTGTCGGCTTTTATTTTTGTGCTGGATCAGCTCAGAGTTGGAAGCAGTCTCTGTTCTAACCACTTTACTGCTTAGGCCTCATGTGGATCCATTCTGAGGTTTCTGGCCCTTTGGGCCCATTAATGAAGAAAAAGAAGAAAAAGGTTCTGTGTTTTTTCTTTTTTCTGTTCAAAATCTCATGGATATATATGCCCTTGGATATACTTCAGATAAGCATGAATCAAATCTAAGGAACTTTTGAAGCTTGCTTGTTAGTTCACTCAAAGGAAAAAGGAAAGAAAGGCAATTTCCATATGAAATTGGGTATCATTTTTCAGCCATGTAATACCGAAACTCTGTGTCTAGCAAATTTCCAACTGTCAGTCTTCAGGAGCGACACCCTAAAAAGTGCTTAGTAGTTGTGCCCCAGCAGTGGGCGGATAACATGAACTTTACCCTGAATCATGAAAGCCATTGTAGATAGACCTTTCATAACATAATTTAAAAGCCTTTTAAAGTCCAGCACCTTCACCACTAATTGCTAGGCAAGGCATTACCATCAGAGGCCCAGACTCCTGTTTAAAAGGTTTTTAAATGATGGTGTGAGGAAATAAAGTCCTGTCATCCAGGAAAGCTTTTCCAAATGTGCTCTTCTTCCTTGTGCTAGAAGCAGCAGTCTGGACTTTGCACATAATGGGACTCAATGGCTGGCCAGTGTCAGCTGCTGGAGGACTAACAATGTATAAGGACTACTGGGAATGGGGGTCTTCTTTACATTGTGTGTAGCTAGCACTAAAGTGAAAAAGAGGACTTCTGGATATTGCACTGAGATCAGATATCAGAAGTCAGCATTTTCCAAATCACTTGTTCCCTGGCTCCAAGCAATTAAGAAACAGAAGAGAAAACAGACAGCCATGATGGTTTAAGGAAAACATGACACAAAGACTCTATAAATAATAGCTTTCAGCAATTGGGGAGCTTTGGTATGTGAGTGAGGTGTCCCCAAAAAGCTCATGTCTGAAATAATGCAAGAAATTTTAGAGATGAAATGATTGGGTTATGAGAGTCTTAAACCTCAATGTGTTAACACTCTGATAGGGATTAACTGGGTGGTAACTGTAGTCAGGTAGGATGTGGCTGCTAGAGATGGTCTCTGAGGGTGTGGCCTTTGGAGTTTATATTTTGCCCACAGTGAGGGGAACTTTCTCTCTCTCTCTCTCTCTCTCTCTCTCTCTCTCTCTCTTTCCCCTTCCTGGTATGATGCCCTGAGCTCCATCTGCCATCATGCTCTTCCCTACCTCTGTCTCAGAGCAAAGAAGTTGGCCGTCTAAGGACTGATACCTCTGGAACTGTGTCAACTAAATCTTTCCTCCTGTAAAATTGTTCTTGTCAGGTCTTTAGGTTATAGTGGTGAACAAGCTGACTAAAATGAGGGGGGAAAAAAGAAACTTTTCTATCTATTCTAGAAAATTACCTGAATAATATAACCTTGTAGATTTTTTATGAAGAAATATTATAGTACAGTTTTTGTGTTTTGGAGTTTTTTTAATGAAATATTCAAGTAACAGGTAAAGCAATAGGGATACTGGAATAGTACCACACTAAATTAAATCATCCAAATACTTTTATGGACCCTAAAATGTGATAAAGGAACACATAAATTCTTTGTCCCAAAAGAAATGTCTCAGCAATTAATACCAACAAAGTGATTGATAGGTTGGTCCTGAATCAGAATATAGACTAGGATCAGATGTGCAATAAAAATGCCTGGTTTCAACTTAATGAAGAAATTTTTGATAGGAAGTTGGGTTTTCTCTTAGCATCTGACATCACATCTCAGAGATTTGGCCTATTGAGTTAGAAATTCTATTCAGAAAATAAAGCATTTTTGGAAGACCACTTTCTTTAAGCACCAAAAATGATAAGGTAAAACAGATAAGGAATAATTCCAGTGAATTCTATAAAAATAATAGTGAAATTTTATTTTTACCTTAGTAAATTGTACCCTCCTATTAAAAATAAACAATCATCTGAGTACTATAGATACAGGGGAACATAGATTTTACTAATCTCTGAAAGGAGAAGTTTAACTTGAACTCCAAACGCATTCCCTTTGGTTAACAGAATAACCGAATCTTTCTACTATGGTTTTTCTAGAAGTGCACAACCATCCAAAGAATTTCTTACTGCATAAATTGTATCAAATCAATCAGTTTAATGCAGTCTATTAGAGTCACAACACCTTGTTTTGTGAGGAAAGGACACACACCCCTTTATAGTGAAACACAGGTGCTCAGTGCAGATCCAAGGTGAACTGTACTATTTAGGAGCACAGATTGAAAAGAAGGAACACCGTTGCTTCAAGTCTCAGTGAAATAATTTTTCTAATCAGGAGATTCAATCATACTCTGCTGGAGGTGAATCAGATGTTCAAAGACCGAAAAAGACCCTGCTATGCCAGTCTTGTTGTTAACCTTTTGTAAAAAACCAAAACGCAGATCAGCTTCCCTTACTTATTAAAGTCAGATGATTCTGATTGTCCTGTATCACCAGTTCCAGCATTCAAAGAGAAACCCAGAGATTTCTGTCATGTAGGAAGGAATGGGATGAATTGGGGAAATCATGGTGTAATCAATTCGGTTCAAGCCTTTTGTATTTTTTTAATTGACTAGCTAAGATAATACCTTCTCTGTTAAATGATCATGATTAAATTCTTTAGGCACTTCCAGTCAAGTGGAAAATGCTTCTACATTTTCTTTTGTCCATTGGAGATCATAAAAAGGTTAGAACTGTTTACTCTTATCCCTATATATCCTCTTTGTCTCATTTTATCACTCTACATTGATGGAACATCTAGATTTATAGAAAATGTCCCCTCCATAGTCACTGCTGTTAACGATGCAGAAAATTATGTCCAAGACCAATCCATCTGCAGCTAAAAGAAAAGAAAATAACAACAAAACTCCAAAACTTTGAATGGCATTGCTAGATGTTGAAATACGGCATGAGTGCAGTAGAACACTTTCTCTTGCCCACCCTTTGCTCTGTTTTGTTCTTAATATGGCAGAATAGCTCTTAGAAATCAGCTGATTGTTTTAGCACTGTCTTTTATATCATCATTGGGGATCAATTAAACAAGCAAAGGGGTTCGAATCTGAAAGGTTTGATTCTGTTACTGACTGACAGTGTAGTCTCAGGAAATTTGCTTGATCTCCTAAATCTGCACATATTTAACATGGGAATAGCAAGCTACATGTTGAAATTTTGCTGTGTTAAATAAGAGTATGTGGGTAAAAGGTCTAGTATTTGTAGTAGCCTTCAAAATATAATTGGTCCCTCTGGCTGCTTTTCTCATGGTTTTGCACGAAATTAATGAATAAACATAGTATTATGAGAATAACTACCCTTCTCTCAATATGGTATTATGCTTTGATTTCTGCAAGAGAAAACAACAAACTGAAAGTAGTGGATTCTCTGGGAAGTGGTGCGCAGGGTAGGTATGTGTGATTGTCAGGCACAGGATATTTGCTTTGTCTCGTTTTTCAACTTTGTGTGGTAAGAATGCTAGTAGGTATCCATTGCGTATATAAGTGTACAACAAATAAGTGTTATCATAGAAATAGATTATATGATGACAACCCTGAAGTAATTGATGTGTTATAGAGGCCTTGTTCTTTTCTATATTTGTATTTGGTAAAAAATATGCAAGGCAGGTGCCGTGGTGCACACCTGTAATCCCAGTGACTCAGAAGCCTAAGGAAAAAGAATGGTAATTTCCAGGGCAGAGTGAGTAGCTTAAAAAAAAAAAAAAAAAAGAACTGGAAATGTAGCTCAGTGGTAGAGTGCCTCTGGGTTCAATCCCCAGTTCTGCAAAGAAACAACAAAAACAAAAATAGTCTGCAATTTTGAATATGGTGGCCAAATGTACTAGTATTTCTTTGACTACATGCTTTCTATAATGTACATTGCAAAATTTCGTTACTTTTAAAATTAGAGATATTATTATATAACAGCTGTTCATTTATTATAGAAAAGAAGTAGAAAAGTAATTGTGGAACTATACGATGTCCTCCTATTTAAAGTTTTCTAACTTTATGATGGTGAGAAAATGTTGGCCAGGGGCAGTAACCTCCAGCTCCCACTCAGTCATCTGACCATAGGGAGAAACCACCAATGCCTCATAGTGGATTATATTGCTAAGCTATGATGTTCAGTAGGTTTAAATGTACTTAAAGCATTTTTGATGTATAATAATCTTAATATATGATTGGGTTTATGAGGAATTAACCCCATTCTAAGTTGAAGAGCATTTCCAATGTTCCGTTTCAGAGACTGTTTAGTTAGGGTATAATCTTTGATGACAAACTTATTGTAAGAATGTTTTTAGGAAAGAAGCATGTGAAAATATAAAATATTAACCATTTAAGCATTACAGGCCTCCATTGACTTTTAATCAGCATAACATAAAATTTACCATATTGAACATTTTTAAGTGTAGAATTCAGTACCATTAATTATCTGTACAATATTGAACAACCATTCTCCAAAAAGTCTAAAAATTTTGAAAGCATTAAACAAATCTCCACATTAACATTTCCCTTAACTCCTGATAATCTCTTCTCTTTGTGTCTCTACAAATTTGAATATTTTAAATATTTCATATATATCAAATCGTGTTATTTTTCCTCTTGTGTATGACTTATTTCACTTAGCATAATGTTTTCATTTTTTATTGTTTTAAAGAGAGAAGGATAGTGAGAGAGAAGGAGAAAGAATCAATTTTATTTAGTTTTTATGTGACTTTCATTGCTCCAACACTTTGTTGTGTAATGGTACTGAGACTTGAACATTTTCAGAAACACATGAGAATTAAGACAAAACATCTCAAAATTCCTGGGCCAGTATCAAAGCAATCTTAAGAGGAAATTTTACAACACTGTGTGTGTACATCAAAAATCTAGAGTTCCCAAATAAATAAGCTTATGCTCCACCTCAAACCTCTAGAAAATAAATAACAAATCAATCCCCAAACTAGTAGAATACAGGGAATAATCATGATCAGAACTGAAATAAATGAAATTGAGAGTAATAAAAACAATACAAAGGGTCAAGGAAATAAAGAGTTGATTCTTTGAAAAAATAAATAAAATTAACAAATTTCTAGTCACATATGGCATTCCCAAATTGTTGCAGGATGTCATAGAAATCCTTAACAAAACCATATTAAGTAATGAAATTTAAAAAGCAATTAAAAGCTTTTAAAAAAAGAAAAGCCCAGAACTTAATGGATAATCAGCTGAGTTCCACCAGACCTTTATAAAAGTACTAACACCTATCTTGAATAAGTTATGCCATGAAATTGAAAGGAATGGAATCCTTCCAAACTCTTTATGAGGCAACCATAACCCTGACTCCAAAAATAAAAAAGACGCATCAAGAAAAGAAAACTATAGACTAATATCCCTGATAAGCATAAAAAATCATTAATAAAATTCCAGCAAGCCACATTCAAAACCACATCAAGACTATAATACTCCAAAAGCAAATGGGCTTCATTCCAGGGATGCAAGGTTGTTTCAACTTACATAAATCAATAAATGTCATTCATCACTTAAACAGAATTAAAGACAAAAACCACATGCTCATCTCAATAGCTGCAGAAAAGACCTTTGATAAAATCCAACCTTCATTCTTGTTAAAAGCACTGGAGAAGTTAGGGATCAAAGGAACTTACTTTAACTTTGCATAGGCCATTTACGACAAACCCATAGCCAACATTATAATAAATGGAGAAAAAAAGAAATTAATCCTACTAAATTCTGGGACAAGACAAGGATGTCCACTCTCACCACATTTATTCAGTACAGTCATCTAAACCCTAGCCAGAGTAATCAAGCAAGAGAAGGAAATCAAAGGATGTGATAGGAAAAACGCAAATCAAGCTATCTCCATTTGCTGATGATATCATCCTATACCTAGAAGACCCAAAAACTCCATGCAATACTTCTAGAGTTTGTAAATGAATTTAGCAATGTTGCAGGATACAAGATCAACACCCTTAAATTAATAGCATTCCTATACTTCAATAGTGATTTGCCTGAAGAAGAAATCAGGAAATTTATGCCATTCACAATAACCTCAAACACAAACAAACAAACAAAAAAGAAACTTGGGAAGTAAGACTTCTGGGGCTGGAGCGGTGGCTCGGTGGTTACGGCGCTTACCTGGCATGCACAAGTACACGGGTTCAAACCCCAGCATCCCATGTACACAGCTAAGTGTCAGAGCAGTGAAAGCCATGTGAAAAACTCAATAAAAATTGATTCTCTCTGTCTCTCTCTCTCACTGTCCTTCTCTCTTAAAAAAAAAGTAAGACTTCTAAAATGAAAATTATAGAATATAGAAGAAAGAAACTGAAGAAGACCTGAGAAGATGACAAGATATTCCATGTTATTGGACAGGCAGAATCAATACAGTTAAAATGGCTCTTCTGTCAAAGATTCAATACAATTCTCATCAATATATCAATGTCATTATTTACAGATATAGAAAAATAAATTCTTAAATTTATTTGGAAGAATAAGAAACTAAGCATAGTCAAAGCAATACTGAGTAAAAATAAATAAATAAATGAATAAACAAAATAAAAATGAAAAAGAAAGAGAGATAAGAGGGATTGCAATACCTGACCTGAAATTATACTACAGACCTATAGTAGTAAAAACACCATGGTACTGGTATCAAAGCAGTCATGGAATAGAACAGAAGAATAGAGACAAACCCACAAATATTTAATCATCTCATAGTTGACAAAGGAGGCAAAAACATATTTTGGTGGAAAGACAGTCTATTCAACAAACGGTGCTAGAAAAACTCGATAGACATATGCAGAAAAATGAAATTGGATCCTCATCTCTCACCCTGCCCAAAATTTAAATCAAAATAGATCAAGGGCTTAGTAATTAAAGTAGCTACCATACAACATTTAGAAGTAAAAATAGGGTCAACACTGCACCATATAGGTGCTGGCACTGACTTCCTTAACAAGATTCCTATAATGCAAGAATTAAAACCAAGAATTAACAAGTGGGATGCCATTAAACTAAAAAGCTTCTGCATAGCTGAGGAATTAGTCAAGAACATGAGGAGAGCTTTTCAGCAGTAGAAATATGAAAGGCCAATAAATATATGAAAAAACGTACAACGTCTCTAGAAATCAGAGAAATTCAAATCAGAACTACAGTAAGGGCTCACTTCACTTCAGTTATAATGGCAAAAATCAAGGATACAACAACAGATCCTGAAGAGGTTGTGGGGGGAAAGGAACACTTATACATTGTTGTAAGGACGTCAAACTAGCACAATCACTCTGGAAAGCAGTTTGGATACTCCTCAAAAAGTTAGGGATAGAACCACCATATGACCCAGCTATTCCACTCCTGGGTATTTTCCCAGAAGAAATAAAAGCAGCATATTACCATGGCACAGCTACATTAGTGTTTACAGCAGCAAAAAATCACAATAGAGAAACAAAGGAATCAATTCAGATGCCCATCACTGGATGAATGGATAAAAAATGCCACACGCGCATGCGCACACGCACACACACACACACACACACACACCGACACAATGGAATTCTATTGAGCTTTTAGAAAGAATGAAAATTATGATAAGTGAAATTAGCCACACTCAGAAACTCAAAGGTTGAGTGTTTTCTCCCATATATGGAAATCAGGGTAAAATAAAGATAGGGTGAGAGAAAGTCAAGTTTATATTTTAGATCCATCAATCTCACTGACATGTAATCTGGGGAAAGTCTAGGTATGTAGCAGGGAGGAACAGGGAGGATGAGGAGGAAAAAGAGGTGTTATAAATACTGTATTTTGGGGCAGTTACAGCATGTGCCTTGCATGTACGAGGACCCAGATTCAAACCCCAGCACCATATACACAAATAAGTGTCACAGCAACAGAAACCAGATGAAACCTAAATAAAATTCATTCTCTTTCCCTCTCTCTCTTTTTCTTTCTCTCTCTCTCTCTTACTCACTGTCCCTCTGTCTTTTTTTACAAAAAGTACTGTATTGTATTCTTTACACCCCTCAGAAGCTGAAAAGTCTCATGCAGGGATTTAAAATATGTATTTGTAATTGGGGGGATATCAGTGGAGATAAGAGACTGGGGAGTGGGTGAGTGAGGGGAAACACAGGTAAGGGATGGGTCCAAATTACATTGTCATAAAGGGTGCATGTATTAATGTGTAACAACAAATCTCTTCATTATAATACACCAATAATAAAAAAATAATTTCATTTCACTCCAGTTAGAATGGAAAAGATCAAGATCACGATAATAAATGCTGGTGAGGTTGCAGGAGAAAGGAGTACTTATACATTGTTGGTGGGACTGCAGACTAGTTCAACCACTTTGGAAAGCAGTATGGAGATTCCTCAAATAATTAGGGATGGATCCACCATATGACCCAGCCATCCCACTCCTGAGGATATTCCCATATTACCTGAAATTGGATTTATGGAATCAACCAGGATTGGCCATCGCTATATGAATAGATTAACATATTGTGGTACACACACACACACACACACACACATACATACACATACATACATACAAACATATATGCATACAATGGAGTTCTACTCAGCTATAAGATAGAATGAATTTGTGGCATTCACTGGCAAATGGATATGTATGGAGAATAACATGCTAAGTGAAATTAGCCAGACTCAGAAACTCAAAAATCATGTATTTTCTCTAATTTTGGAAGCTAGAGTAAAATAAAGGAACAGGATGGAAAGATAGTATTAAAGAAACAATTAAATAACAGATCAATAGATGAACAAAAGGAAGTCTAGTAGAGTACAGGAAACAGAAGTGGAGTGGGGAGGAGGGAAAGTAGGGAAGAAGGATGGGTACAGGTTAGGAGAGAATAAAAATTATATTCTGCACCTATCAGCAGAAGAAAGGTATCATGGAATGGGAAGACCAGGGAGCATGATTGGGTGGGATATTGGCCAAATTATATTGTGTGCATGCATGAATATAAAACAACAAATCACATTATTATGTACAACTTTTATGTGCTAATAAACATTTATTTTTAAGAAATTAAATTAAACCCTTTAGCATGTCTTACAGGATGGGTCTATTGGGATGTAACACCTTCTGCTTTGAATTGTATGGAAATATCTATCTTATTTCTACCCTCATCTCTGATAGCTTTTTTGTATATAAAACTTTTGATTGATGATTTTAAGATTTTTTCTCAGCATTTTAAATATGTTATCCTACTGCCTTCTTTTCTCCATGATTTCTGATGAAAAATTATAGAGTTTCTCTTTATTTTTATTCTTTGGAAGTCTGAATATAATGTCTCAGATATGGGTCTCTGAGTTAAACCTCCCTAAAGTTGGTTGATAATCTTGTGTGTGTATGTGTATATATATATGTAGATATATATATGTGTGTGTGTGTGTATACATATAGACATATGTGTGTTTGTTCTAATAATAGAGATATATTTAATAAAATTTAATAAAATTTAGGGAATTTTCAGCTTTTATTAATCAAATATTGCTTCTTTTCCTCTTGATTTCCTCTTTTAGGATTCTCATAGTTTGTTTTAAGTGGGCCATGCCTTCCTGTTTCTTTATAGCCTTTGTATGATACTGAGGAAAAGAAATTAGACAGCAGGAAGTATTCATCATATGATGCCTTTTATTTAAATATTAATAAAAGCTGGGGCTGGAGAAGTGGTTTAGCAATAAAGCACTTGCCTAGCATGTGTGAGGACCTGAGCTCAAACCCCAGCACCAGAAACACAATTAGGCATTGGAAAAACAAAACAAAACAAACAAAAAAGATGAAAAAAATAAAATTGATACTCTAAAAAAATTTATAAAGGCAAAAATCATGATATAAAATAGATTAGTTATTATCTAGAATTGGTTTAGAGGAATGAATGAATAACAATGATTATAAGCAAATGTGGGGGAATAATGGAAATGATTACTTTTTTCATAATGCTAATAGTTTAATAATATATTTATGTGTCAATAGTGACCAAATTGTATACTTACAGTGTATTCAATTTACTGCACTTCAAATATGCCTCAAAAAGTTGAAGAAATATGCCTTGTAAGAAAGTCTAATTGTAAGTGAAAAATTGTATACAAATCTAATTTAAACATCACATATTAAAAAGTCTACAAATTATACCAAAAAATTTCCAAAGCAACAATTGGCACTTTGTGTACAATTTGGTAAATTTTTAGACATGTGGTCCTTACAAGATTTAGCCTTATTTAAAATCGTCCTGAGAAGAAAAGAAAAAGAAAAAAAAAAGTAAAATCAAGTTTTACCTCAAGGCTGAGTAAAATTAAAACATAATTGAAGTGAACATTTTTCTTGTTCAATTCATACATAAATATATGTAAAACATGAATTTGGTAAGGCTGGGCTGCTTCAACAGTGCCCATTTTAAGTAGTGCTTGAATGGGACAATAGTTTCCTTTTGACTCTATTCAAATTGCTGCCTCAATATAATTAAAACTCCTCCACTGCTCCCTGTCACCTCACCTCCAGATTTCCCTTTTTATATTCAGGTTATTCTTTTCTTGAGTTGGAAAATAGAGTAGAAGGGGGTTGCTTATGTAAGAGCAAAATAATTTTCACTGGAATACTCGACATACTCCCATGTATATGACCAAATTCATATTCCCGTCACTATTACTTTCTCACAAAAATGAAAGAATTTTAAAAGCTCATAGTATTTTTCTAAAAATAATCTCATTTATCTTTCAACATTGTTTCCTGTTTACTTGGAGTAAAATGAGTCTTTCGGGGTGAAATGATAAACCCTGCATAGTAGAGATGACTAAGAGGTTCTCATAACCCCATTTTTTGGTAATTTTTATTTCATTCATTCAAAATTCTTCTAGCTGATAAGAGTCTAAGACAGGTTCTCTTCACACATGGAAAAATCACATAGCATTATTAGACATAAAAAGTCCAAGTAATGTAATATAAATATTCAATGAATAAGAAAACAGAAAAAGTGGGAGACATATATTTTAATAAACTGATTAGAGAGGAAGTTGTGAAGAAGTGACATTTGACCAGACTCCCGAGTAGACAAGACTGTAATAAGGAAGTCTCTGGATAAACACAAGAATAATGCTTTCCTTCGAGCATCTCAGGACATGTGAAAAGGCCCTGCAGGAGCGATGCTGGTCACATGCCAGACGCAGCCAATAGGCTAGTGTGCCTGAGAACGAGGAAGAAGAAATTCCGGTGTGAGAAGGAGATTTCGCTGGTACCCAGCCCAAAGAGGACCTGATAAGCCACACTTTAAAGTTTAGCCTTTGTTTCAAATGTAGCAGACCTTCTGAGGGGCAGTGGGCAGGGTGGGAATGACAACAGAATTTGTGTTTTAAAGTATAATCTGGCTGTTGGGTTGAGAATAAAATGTAGGAAAACATGGTGACAAAAGCAATTGGGATGTTTCTTCTGTAATTCAAGCAAGCAGCATTCATGGCTTGAATTAGTGTGTTTAGTGGTAGAACTGGTAAGAACATTTCATATATAATTTGAAGTAGATCTAGTTAGATTAAAAATTTTTTTTCCAGCTTGATTTCAGTTCATCTTGCTGATGTCAAGTGTGAGACAAAGGGTTGTAAGTCAGAGCATTGGGTGAATGCTGGCACTGCTAATTGCATGAATGATTACAGCTCATTGTTGGTGATTTGAATTCCAGGAAAGAAATTATCATTGGAGATTATATTTATATGTAAAATATTATGATCATACTTTTTGTCATGGTTTTATTCTTTTCCTAAAACTCCATACCTTAAAATACACATAATTTTATATCTATTTGTCATCTATCCATGTATTCATCCAGTCATCCAATGTTGCCCCATAGTGCTGAATATTAAAAAAAAAAAAAAAAAAAGAAAAGAAAAGAAAAAAGAAATGCCCAAAAGCCAAAAAAAGGAAACCTTTTTTTTGGTGAGGGAGTAAGGATGCGAAATCCATTTGCAAATCTATACCAAACTGAGTCAATTCACCAGGAGAAGAGGATCTTTTTCTTTGCACAGTGGCCCCACCTGATTAAATTATATTTTTAAGACCTGGGAATGTAGACTTCTAGATAGAAAATTCTTAAAGGGAGTGTGATAGAGGAAAAACAAGTAAAATTTTTTAGTAATAAAAGATAATATCAAACTGTGTACTCTAGTACTTTATTATAAAATAGCACTAGTCTTTACTGTGATTTTACAAATCTTGCTACTGACTTTTTTAAAGCTTTTTATTTGTAAGTACTCCTTGAAGGATATGGTTACCCTTTCCAAATATCTACAAGTAACCCCCCGCTCCCTGTGTCACGTCTGTTGATCTGACTGTTAATATCTGATCATAATGCATGTAGGACCTGAATTTGGACTCAATCTTAGAATCTATGTGGAAGAATCACTCTTAAGAAAAGAAGAAAAGGTGGACAAGGGTCCATTCCAACCACATTAGAGTAAAAATCAAAAGTCAAACCCTGGAGTAGGATATAGGTTCTCTTTCCTTAGTTATGGAGTATTTTCATTGCTCCAAAACTTAGTTGTGTATGTGGTACTGGGGTTCGAATCCGGGTCCTTGTACATGCTGGGCAAGTTGCATAACTGCTGAGTTACTGCTCCAGCTCCAAGTTTTGGTCCTTACAATATGAGAGATATGACTTCCATTCAGAAATATTAGGTTTTGTATTAGGTGGTTATTTGTGAAACAATTAACTCTTCATATTTTCTCCTATTAATTGTTTTATTTTAAAAACATTATACTCTGTCAGTGTGAAGCTTTATTGTCACCAGAAGAAAAATGCTTCTTTTGAATGTTCTTGATAATTTCATAAACATGTTAAATAAACTCCTAAAATGAATATCTTTTTAGAGGCACAGTATAGGATTTTAAGTGAAAATGATGTGTTTGATTTACCACTTTTAATTAAACAGAAAACTCTCATGTTTCACATCGTTAAAGGAGTAATGCAGATTGTGTTGTCTTCTAAATGACTGTTTTAGTCAGCTCAGGCTACTATAAGAAATTACTCCAGATGGATGCCTTAAACAACAGACACTTCTTTCTCATAGCTTTGGAGGCTGGAAGTCCCAGGTCAGGGTATTAGCATGTTAAGGTTCTTGGTGAGAACTCTCCTCTGTGTTGCAGGCAGGCTGCTGCTGACTTCTTGTTATATACTCAAATCACAAAGAGGAAAAAAAAATTGTCCTCTGCTTTCTTCCTCCTCTTATGAGGACACTCAAGGCATTTTGAAGTCCCCATCCCCATAAACTCACCTAACTCTAATGGACTCCCAAAGGCCACACCTCCAAATACCTTCTCATTGGGAATCAGGGCTTTTGAATTGGGGGAAACACATTTAGTCCATAGCAATGACCTTATAGGTGGAGAAGAAACTTTCCAACAGTTTTCTTATAAAAGGAGAAAGGACATCCTCATTGTCTTATTTCGTATCATCTGTTGAATTCAGATGAATGATTTTCTTGCCGTTCATTTCCAGGACTAATTCATGTTATCTGTGTGTCTTCATTGCCATATGCGAACATTAGGCCTCTTTAAAAAATGATGGGGGTATAATAAATGCTTTTGGAATTTGTTTTGCTGAAGTGAACCAATGACAGAGGAACATATGGTGAAATATATTTTTAATTACTTTTCAACAATGCTAAATGTTTTTTCTCTATTTTCATATTTAATGTTCTTGATCAAGCTTACTGAAAAGTCTTCTCAGGAAGAACATAGCATTTTGCATAATAACACATGAATAACTTTATAGGCAATATGTATCAGTATATACAAGCAATATTTTTACTGCAAAAATTTTAAAACTTTCTGATTCTTCATGCCTTCAAAGGGTAAAAACTTTTATTTCACCCTAAACCAAAATTGCTACTTCTAATATTTTCCATGTTATTAGGGTTTCCTTTTTTTCCCCTTAAACAAGAATTTGGAAATGATGTGCCTGCTTCAGGATAAGGCTAGGTAAACATTAAGAGGACACTGAATGCTCAAACTTAAAGATTAACTTTTTAACTCTAGGATGCTCAGTGCCATGATGTTTGAGAAAATTGTCATATAGAAGATGTGTGGCTACAGTGAAGCACTTAAACTTTCAATTTTAGAGACTCAAAGTGGTAAGTGAAGTTTCTGCTTAGATTCTTACCCTAAAATTTCCAAAGTGATTGTTCTTCCTGTTATAAATGAAATCAAACACGTGGTCGGGTGTGGGTGAGCAAGGCAGAAATTTTACTTCGGCCGAAGGGCGAAAGAAAAATGCGCGCCTCGCTAGGGAGTGAGGGGTTCTTAAATGCTGACCTGACGCAATACTGCCCTTCGCCCTAATTGGAGGAGCTCAGGTGCACAGTCTGCGCGATTGGCTGTGATTAGGT
>PVKS010019660.1:0-38040 GCA_004027875.1 Aplodontia rufa
AGGTCTCTGAGCTTCACTGGACTTGGGCACTGGTCTTAGGACCTGCCATGCCTTTGGTACCCAGGATTATACAGAATACTTGCACATTCAGCTTCTCGTTTAAGTCCCAAATAACTGTGGAATGAAGATGGCAGAGCAGATATTAATAGGGAGTCACTGAGACTCCCGGTAAGTAAACTGACTTGCCTAAGTGGAGAAACCAGGGAGAAACCCTGTGACTTCTGGCTCCCACTTTGGGGCTCCTATCACCATGGGAGGCTGAGTTGCTTAGTGGTAAGATCGATACACTTGGGACATTTAATTTGGATTGAATCCTGGCTCTTCCACTTACCAACTGTGTGGCTTTGGGCATGTTACTTACCATCTCTGTGCCACAGTGTCTGCAACATATGTACTATATGTATTTTAGGTATTATTATTATTATTATTATATTCACATTTGAATAGATGGAAATTCCATAGAAATTCAGGCTCTCTCCTGTAGGAAATATGGGGAATCTGACAGATACGGTAGCAAGTTGGAGAATGTGGGGACAGGATGGGTCTCCTTCTTTTCCATTTGTATCCTGTAGGCTCTCTCTTAATTGGGGATCAGTTATATAATCCAGTCAGATAACCACTGAGCTTTCATTGGAGTAGAGACTAGGCTAGCAGAGGAAAGCCAGGCTGATTTCATATCCAGCTTGCTTTAAGAGAAGAGTATGCCTGGCATTATTGCTGGTTCTGGAAAGAAAAGGACACGGGACAGAATCTATCTGGACTTGCAGCCTACGTAGAGCTATCCCAGTCAACTGATACACTCATGAAAAAATAAATAAATGTTTGTCATTTTAATACTGAGGTGGGGGTGTTTGTTATGCAGCAGTATTATAGCAGCAACAACTGACTAATACAATCTGTCACAGAGGATGAATTTAAACCTCTGATTAAACAACCTCTGATTAACATATAGAACATCTGCCCTTTAGCTTTTATTCTGGCCTCTCTCCTGTTGTTGGCTGGGATATTAGCTGGGGACCAGTAGTTTATTTGGGACTAGCCCATGAATGAGACAGTATCACTTGTGATTGCAGCTTGGGAGGAAATGAGTGGATCTCTGCTCTTGGGATCCCTCCTTATTCTCTTTCCCTAGCACTTTTGAATTTCTCTTTTTGACCCTAACCCAAGCCTTTGAGGTTCAGAGCAACAAATGTGCCTATACTTTCTTAAGATCAACTGAGGGGCTGGAGCGATGGTTCAGAGGTTATGGTGCTTGCCCGGCATGTGGGAGGACCAGGGTTTGAACCCCAGCACCACATCCACAATGAAGTGGTGGAGCAGCGAAAGCCTCGTGAAAAACTAAATAAAATTGATTCTCTTTTTTCTCTCGATCTCACTGTCCCTCTCTCTTAAAAAAAAAAAAAAAAAAAAAAAAAAGACCACCAATGAGTAACTGTCCTGCAGGCAGCCTCACCCTTACAGGGCAGAGGACAAGACCCTGTGACAGTGCCCTCTCAGCTTGCGGACGTTCTGGTTTCCTGCTCCTTTAGAAAGCACCTTCATCTGCAGAAGGGCCATCAATCAAGGATGCTCCGGCTGAACCAGCTGCCCTGGGGGAGAACTGGCCCTGCAATCAGGGAACCTGAGTCTTGGCCTGGCCACCAGTTGGTCTCCCAGCTCCAAGGGGTGCCCCATGCCCCATGACAGACCTGCCCAAATTCCCATGAAAGAACTTGCCCTTGAGCTCCCAGAGACAGAGATTATGGGCCCTGAAAGTCTTAAGGCTGAAGACAAAGCACAGAATGAGAATAATCCCATGGCCCCAGGAAACTCCAGCTGCCCCAGGGGCCTGTCTGTCTGCTTCCCGTCCACGCTTTAATCCAGAAAGGGACACGAGGGTTTGCCCCACTTCCCGAGCAGCTCTGAGGATCTCCTTCCCACACCCACCCAGTCCGCAGCTACCCAGACTCTGTGGGGGGCTGTTGGCTGCCAGGATGCCGCTGACCCTCCTCTACCTGACGAATGCTTGTGCTTCCCTGGGGACCCCACTCCGGACAGGGACCATCAGGAAGGATGTTGCTTTGCAAAGCAGTTCCCACAGCCGATGGCATCAAACGCTCCCAATCTTATCTGCATTTTGCAGATCAGGAAAAGGAGGATGTGACACCAAGCATCCTATCTGTGGCCACTGAGTGAGGCCGAGGGGGGTTCATGCCAGCCGTGTCTGATTCCAAAGCCCAGGCTCCCTGCCCCCACACTCCTAGGTGGTTTCCAGAGCTGCTCCCCGGGGGATCTGAGAAACATTAGTGGGCTCACTGCACTTTGCCGCCTAGGGTTTTATTCCTCGGATGCCTCCGGAAGCCTTCTGTGGTGCTGCTTGGTTTTTTATTGCTCTTCTTGAATACCTGGTTCACCCAGTTTGCATCCTTGGCCGGGCTCTCCCTGGGCAACGACAATGAAGTGGGTGGTTAATTAATGGCCCATCCTGTGTCTGTGGCTTTGGGGTCCTGCTCTAGCCGAACCCAGAGTTCCCCAGCAAACATTTACGGATGAATTTCAATCGTAATTTAGGCAATGCATAAATTATGCCTAAGCTCAAAATGATAGAGACTCTGTCAAAAAATTGTAGAGTTTCCAGGCATGGTGGCATATGTCTGTAATCCCAGTGATTCGGGAGGCTGAGGCAGGAGGATTGCAAGTTCAAGACCAGCCCCAGCAATTTAGGGAGGCCCTCAGCAACTTAGTGAGACCCTGTCTCAAAACAATAAATTAATAAATAAATAAATATAGGCCTGCGGATGTGGCTCAGTGGTTAAGTGCTCCTGGGTTCAATCCCCAGTAACCCCCGGCCCCAAAACAGGACAAAATGAAAGCGTTCTAGAGTTAAAATTATGCAGGCAGGTGTGTCTCTGTAAGTTTGATATGATGAGGATTGCGACTGTCAAAGGCGAGAATGCTTTGGACCCTGGTCTCCGATCCTGCAGCTGTGGCCACAGCCCGGGCTGCCCCCCACCCCTTGAAGGAGGAGGTTGTGGGTGGGGTGGGGGGAAGAAGCATGCTTGACCCCCGCTTTGATTTTCCACTGGCTAATCCAGCTGTCACCCAGCCAACGGGAAGCTTGGGTAACAGTCTCAAGGGAACATTGAAAAATAGAGAACCCCAAGCCCTCTCCTGATCCCTGTAAAGATAAAAATGGAGTGTGGTACACAAACTGGAAAATTCCCCTGCATTATAAAGAAGGTTTCCCTCAACTCCCACGGTGCAGGGGCTGCCTCGACAGGGTTGGCTGCTGCCACCCCTCTTTTGAACAGTGGTTTCACACAGAGCAAAATATGGGACAGGTAGGGTGCACATTCTCCCCAGTGTGCGCTGGAGGGGACTGAGCGGAATAGCAGGCGATCCCCACACGGCGCTGTCACCGTGCAAGCCAGAGCGGATCTCAGGGTTCCCAGCGCAGCTGCATGGGTGGAAAGCATCGCTCAGCCAGCCCCTTCCCCCAGCACAGGAAAGAGCTCGCTCGGAGGTGGACTTACCCCACGGAAGGCTGCCTGGCGGTTCCCTTCACGTTCACTGCAGCGGCTGCAACTTTTGGGGTTGAAGAGCCAGGAGATGCTACAGCCCAAGTAAAAATCCAGGAGACGTGAGTGAGACGGGGTGGGGGGCACTTGGCCATTTAAAAAATAATACCAGTTAAGTAAATGAAAGTGTTTTTAAAAAATCCAGCAAACTCTTGCTCTCAGATTCTCATATTCAGTAAGCCAAATTGAGTTCCTAGATTTGACTCTCAGGGCAGCAGCTGTGGAAGGATCTTTGACCAGACGTCAGGGATGATTCCCTCCCAGAAAGCGGCTCCTTAGCGGACGTTTTGAGGAAAATCCCCCAGAGGGGCCTGGATTCCCATTGCATGCATTGTGTAACACTTTTTTTCTTGGAATTGAGAATATCGATAGTGTTACGAGTTTTCAGTGTTTTTATTTATATTTTTTTTCCATTAAGGAGTTGAGTTGTTGTACAAACATAAATGCATATAAAGTAACAATATGATATGCATTTGATCCTAACCCAGAGCCACCCCCACATTGCCCACACCCCAGTCTCTTGATTGTTCTATATTTCCCCCATAACAGTTATAAATGTGCATATGTATATACACGTGAATTTTCCAGAATGAAATGATTGCATACGCATTGTAGGAGCATTGTTCTTAAGCAAGCTCTTCGCATGTTCTCAATGGGGTTGGGATGCACGCTATATGAAGATAATTGTGTAATACATATAAATATAAGTGATATAAAATATGATTTCCCTGCCTGAAGTTCCTTTGCTAGAGACCTTTTGGATGTCCCTCAGTGTCCCCAATCTATTTGCAGTGAGGCAGCCCAATTTTTTCCTAGGGCCATTTGCAATTCTTCTCTCCCCCGCCAATATCACCCTGGCCTTCACTACATGACTGCCAGCACCAAACCCAAGGGAGTCCCCTCTGCCTGAAGTGCACCGATGGCTGGAGGTGTTGCTGTAGGCTGTGATAGATTTTCTCAGCTTCAGTGTGGCTGAAGCAAGCCAACGCAGGGCCAGGTTGACTCAGGCACCTGAAGATGGCCACTTTTATGCTCAGGTATGAGCAGCTGCAGAAAGAAGCAGCGTACGTTAACAGGTAAGGAGAAAGCATGAAAAATCCTTTAATTTTTCTGACTCTGTCCCTGTGATTAAAAGAGTCAAAGTAAACCTATTCCAGAGAGCGTGGGTCAGCTCTGCCTTGGGGCAGATCCCCGAAGCAGCCAACCTTGCTGATCTGGGTCGTTTGACTATGCAAGTTTGGCTGATGGGTCACGAGGGCCAGCTGGCTTCAGTCCTTCCTGCGGGCCCCTCTCCTCCTGCCCACACCCAGGCCATCCGCCCTGGTCAACACATCTCTTCACCCTGAATGTGCCCTGCACTTTCTTACTCTGAACCTGACCCTCTTGAACAAGCAAAATCAGAAATGCTCTTTGTATTCCGTCCCATCTTATCCCACAGATCACAATCGTCAAAAGCCTGCCCATTTTAACTCCTGTCACCTCCAAGCAGCCTCACTTATTCCCCAGAGAGAAGTGGTCTGATTTTCTATGAAGACTCTCCGACATGGCTTTTGTTAGTTAAACGGCACTTAATATTTTATATATATAATACATATATATACACACATATATATATATATATTTTTTTTTTTTAGAAAGAGGGACAGTGGGAGAGAGACAGTGAGAGAGAAGCAACTTTTAGTTTTTCACGTGACTTTGTTCCTCAAACACTTTGTTGTGTACGTGGTACTGGGGTTAGAACCTGCATACTCGCGCATGCCACACAAGCGCAGTAATCGCCAAGTCACCACTCCAGCCCTATATATATATATGTATATATATATTTTTTTTTTTAAAGAAAGAGGGACAGTAAAAGAGCGAGCAAGCGCAAGAGGGAATCAATTTTATTTAGTTTTTCATGTGACTTTCCTTGCTCCAACACTTAATTGTGTGTATGGTGCTGGGGTTTGAACCCGTGTCCTCATGCATGCCAGGCAAGTGCATGACCATTGAGCCACTGCTCCAGCCCCACTTCTTATATTTTTGACATCAAGACCCATGTTGTCTCTTCTGCTGGAGAGATTTTCTAGGGAAGAATCAAGAACAGTTCATCTTGGTAGCCCTTAGAAGGTGTTTTCTCATATAATCTGCTGTGAATAACCCTTTCTAAAAAATTATTTACAATCTATAAAATCATGGCTGTCCTCTTTTGAAATACAGTTCAAATGCGTTAGCAGAAAGGTGACCCGGATGTCTTGCTTTCAGTCTCTGCATTCATTTCATTGCGACCTAGTAACCAACAGTCGGAGGCTGACATGGGTCTGTGGACCTCTCTTGGGCTTCGCTGCCCAGCACAGTGGCTTTCATGGTAAAAATCGACTGACCTTGCCCTTCAACAGTTCAGAGAGCAGTGGGCAAAATCCTCGCGGGAGGGCTTGTGAAATAGACAGCTGAGCACCACCCCAGTTTATTACCTAGTAGGTCTGCTCTTGGGCCTGAGAATCGTCATCTCTAGTGAGTTCCCAAGTGATGCTTTTGTGGCTGGTTGGGGGCCCACACTTGGAGAATCACTGCACCAAAGGAACAGCTGTCGATTGCACTGCCCCCTTGTGGCAGCCCGACCTCATAACAAGCAGAGCTGCTAAAGCTGACCACTGCCCTCACCAATCCACCCCTTCAAAGCAGGGCTTACCGGTCACCATGCTCTTAGATGCTTGCCGAGAAAGCAGTGGGAAGCGAGAGGGGTCCATACCTGGGGTCTGTTCTGGGCCCAGCTCCTCCACAGGTGGCTGAGCAGGTGATGCTGAAGGAGAACCGGGGGACGATGTTTGAGATGCTGATGGCCCCACTGGTGGCCTGGGTACAGTGCGCACCTGGGAGGGAGGTGAGCTGAGTGGCAATCCAGATGGTTGCGTCTGCTGTCCAGGTGACAGCCCAGGTGGTACAAAGGGCAGTGACAGACCAGGGGTTGGGCTGGGTGATAAGTGCACAGCTGAGCCTGATGCTGGTGACAGGTCATTTGGAGGCAGTGGCAGCGATGAGGCCCGTGGTGGTGCAGGAGCCTTGAATGAAGGCGCAGGTGGTGAAACAGGTGACTCCACAGGACACTCACACGTGGATTCAGGTGTCCCCGCGGATGGGGACACAGGTGGATGGCCACCCCTGCAGTCCCCTTTGGCATCTGTCTCTGTGCAAAGCTGCGGGGATTCTTCCCCCCGCTGCACTTGGAGGCTTGGTTGGCTGCGCTCGGGGCACTCATTGCCAAGGGCGAGTTCTATCTGGCAGTACACTTCTACCCGGGGGAACATCACTCTCCTGGAGGGAGAATTCAGGTAGGCAGCATCTGGGGAAAACAACAGCTTGGGTCATGGGGTTGGGGGGAGTTACTAACCCTGGCATCGCCCGGCATCAGCAAAAATGACTCCCAAGCTATCTTCATGAATGGACTAGTGCTGTCAATGGCCTCTCTGTCCTCACTCGAATTCACAGTGAGAAAAATGAGCATGATTATCCCTGGACTCTGAGAGCCTACGGTCTTGGGTGGGGAGGTAGACATTACCCAAAGAGTCCAAATAAAGCTAAGAAATAAACTGTGTCCTTCAGTCAAAAAAATGTAGCAATACCCATTGATTAATTGGAACACATGTGCCATGCTGCATACCATATTGTGTATGTACCACACTATAGCATCTAATAACGTGAGTTATAAATAATAGTGAAGAACTGCGCACAGAGGCCCATGTCTGCAATCCCAGCGATGCGGGAGGCTGAGGCAGGAGGATCTCAAGTTTGAGGCCAGCCTGGGCAACTGAGTGAGACTCTGTCTCAAAATCAAAAGGGCTGAGGATGTAGCTCAGTGGTAAAGAGCCTCTTGGTTCAATCCCCAGTAGCAATAATAATAATGACGATGATAACAACAACAATAGGAGTGTTCAGAAGTTCCCTGTACTATTTCCTAATTTTTCCATAAATCTAAAACTGTTGTATAAAACAAACTTTATTAAAAGTGGGGGGGGGGAAGAGATGGACAAAATAGTTGCACAGATACTTCACCAAAAAAGATTCTGATGGCAAATAAGCAAATGAAAAGATGCTTAACATCACTAGTCATTACAGAAATGCACATTAAAAGCACAATAAGGTGCCACCATGCACCTACCAAAATTGCTAAAAAGAAATGACTGACCATACTAAGTTGTGAGAATTTGGAGAAACTGGAGCTCTCTCCATTGCTGATGAGAACATAAAATGGTACAATGACTTTGGAAGGCGACTTGACAATTTCTTACAAGTCAAACACATACTCTGGTTACATATCCAAAAGAATTGAAGAGAGGGTTCTAAACAGACATCCACACGCTCAGCCTCACCCACAATAGCGAAAGGGGGAATGACCCAATCCATCCACAGATGACTGGATTGAGAAAGCGTGGCACGGTCAGGCACGGTGGCACATACCTGTGATCCCAGTAACTCGGGAGGCTGAGGCAGGAGCATCGCAAGTTCAAGACTAGCCTCAGCAACTCAGCAAGACTCTGAGCAACTTAGACCCTGTCTCAAATTAAAATATAAAAATGGGGAGCTGGAGCGGTGGCTCAGTGGTTACAGGGCTTGCCTGGCATGCACGGGGGTGCGGGTTTGAACCCCAGCACCACGTACACAATAAAGTCTCAGAGCAAGGAAAGCTGAAAAACTAAACTTGATTTTCTCTTTCTCTCTCTCTCTCACTGTCCTCTCTCTTAAAAAAATATGTGTGTGTGTATATATGTATATATATATTTATTTATAGGTGTATATATGTGTGTATATATATGTGTGTATATATATATATATAAATGGGCTTTAAAGTATAAAAAGTAGGGGGCTGGAGCGGTGGCTTGGTGGCTATGGCACTTGCCTGGCATGCGCAAGTACACGGGTTCAAACCCCAACACCCACATACACAACTAAGTGTCAGAGCAATGAAAGCCATGTGAAAAACTCAATAAAAGTTGATTCTCTCCCTCTCTCTCTGTCTCTCACTGTCCTTCTCTCTTTAAAAATAAATAAATAAAGTATAAAAATGGGGTGGGGATGTCGCTCAGTGGTTAAGTGCCCCTGGGTTCAAACCCTGGTACTGAAAAGAAAAGAAAGAAAGAAAAAAGAAACCGTGATACAGTCTTCAGGCTGAAGGAAATCGTGCCACATCCCACCACGAAGGCAAACCTGAGGACACCGTGCTACGTGAAATAAATGAATCACAAAACACAGTTTGGGGGCTGGAGCGGCGGTTCAGCATTATGGTGCTTGCCCGGCACGCGTGATTACGCGAGTTCGAACCCCAGCACCACGTACTCAGCAAAGTCTCAGAGCAATGTCAGCCACATGAAAAACTAAGTAAAATTGATTCTATCTCTCTCTCTCTCTCTCTCTTTCTCTCTCTCACTGTCCCTCTCTCTTAAAAAAAAAAAAGAAAGAAAAAACCCACGCAGTTTGATTCCACAAGATATCTCAAGTGGTCACACTTGTGGAAACAAAGGACAGTGGGAGCGGCCAGGGGGTTGGAAGAGGAGGAACGGAGGAGCTGGGGATCCATGGGTGCAAGTCGCAGTTTTGCAAGATGAAAAGTTTCTAGAGTTCTGCTGCACAATAGTGAGAGTATAATTAGCTCTACTGAACTGTACACTGACCAAAGTCGAGGTGTTTTTTTTTGCCACAATTAAGCTATACGTGTGTGTATGTTAAATATACATGTACCACACAATCCAGTTTCCCGCCCCTAGGTATTTACCCAAGAGAAATGAAAACACATATCCAACAGACACTTCCAGGTGAGTGTTCAAGCAACCAGCAGGTGAACGGGTATGTTCATACGAAGGATGGGAACGTAATGTTCAAAGAACAGGAGCGAACATGGGATGGAGCGGTGGCTCCCGGGTAGAGTGCTTTGTCTGGCAAGCGCAAGGACCAGGGTTCAAACCCCAGCACCACATGCGCAACTAAGTGGAGGAAAACCAAAAACCAGATGAAAAAATAAAATTAATTCTCTCTCTTAAAAAAAACAACAACAACAGAGTGAACTATTTATATTTGCAATAACATGGGTGAATCTCAGAATAATTATGCAGGTAAAGGAATAAAGAGAAAATTCAGTCTATAAAATTCTATTTATCAAAATTCCAGAAAATGCAAATCCATCTATAATGACAGAAAGCAGATCAGGGATTGGTTGGGAACGAAGGTGAGAGGGATCGTGAACTGGATCCAGGAAAATTTGGGGATCTTGGATTGCTCACGCTCTTGATCGTGGTGATGGTTCCACGATGTGTGTGTGTGTGTGTGTGTGTGTAAACATACCAATTGTGCAAGGGAGGAAGGCTGGGAGAGAAGGAAGGAGGGTGGGGAGGGCTGGGCACGCAGGGATGCCAGGTGGGTATATTGGAGCTGGCACCGCTGAGTGCCAACCTCACCCCACGCCCACACGCACACTTCTGCGTGGGGAATGTGGATTTTTAGCGTGCCGGCAGCAGTGCCCTTCACTTTGGCAGAGGCTGCTGACAGGGGAGGCCGAGGGTGGGGAGAGTGGCTTGCCTGGCAGCAGGATTAATTAGGTGGATGTGAGCCCTTGGGAGGCAGGAGAAAGAGGAGGTGAGGATGAGAGTTGAAGAGCCGACGGAGACACCTTTCGGGGTGCGGCTTCCTGCCGGAGATGACCCCTGTCCAGAGAGCAGTCAGGCTGTTCCCAGATGGCAGGTGGGGATTAAGAGTGTGGCGCTGGGCACCACTGAAATTTCTCAGGAAGTGTCAGTAGTTCCTGTTCACATCTGGTGCCAGGAGAAAAATCCAGCCAAGAGGAGTTAGGCGGTGGAGGGGAACCTGCACTAAGAAAGCCTTGCCCAAGCTGGCAGACGGGAAGAGGAAGCACGGCAGCTCTTAGCCAGCATGAGGGGCTTCCTGCGGCAAGCTGAATCCGCTCCTGGTGAGTGATCCCACCCACGGCTGCTGCTAACACAGCCTCAAGGGTCCTGCTGGATGCCTAGAACTCCACTGCTTGGTTTCATTCTTGAGTTTAAAACTGCCAGTCAAACCTGTGCAAATTGCTGGGCGTGGGGGTGCAAACCTGTAATCCCAGCGACTCCGGAGGCTGAGGCAGGAGGATCGTAAGTTCAAAGCCAGCCTCAGCAATTTAGTGAAGCCCTAAGCAATTTAGTGATACTCTATCTCAAAATAAGAAATACAACGGGGTGGAGATGTGGCTCAGTGGTTAAGCACCTCTAGGTTCAATCCCATTACCAAAAAAATAGAAAAAAACCCTGTGCAAATCTTCCCATCCGCTGTGGGCAGAAGGACAGGGAGGGTGAAGGGCGTGAGGTCCCTCCCAGAGGCTGGAAGAAGGGCTACTGAGCAAGCAGGAGACTAGAGGTGCTGGAAGGCCACTTTGTAATACTCCCCAGGATTCGCCCTGAGAGAATAGGAAGAAAAGGAAATTCTCAGGGCAGAGGCAGATGTCACCCCTCAGGGTGTAGGCAGAGGTGTGGAGCGGGTCCTGGGGCAGGGAACTGGAATTGGCTCCAGGATCTAAGCCCTAAATCGGGGGTCTTCCACTCTCCAAGCCCTCAACACCCTTCACCCCTGCTGATGGTGGAAAGGACCCTAGGCCCTAGGCTACCGCTCCTGCTCCCAAGCTCTGTCAGTGAGCCCTTTCCAATCCCTCCAATACTCCGTGTTTCGGACACTTGGGGCTCCATTTCACAGTTGTCACTCATGGAAATTCGGAGGGAGAAGGAGTCAGAGGGCGTCAGCGTGGGGTGGAGTCTCCCGTGGTCAGGTAGGAAGTGGGCTGTGGGCTCCATTGGCCGCTGCTCTGATGTCCTCATCTGAGCATCGGTACTAAGGGTTTATGTGCTTCTCTCTAAACCTCAATGTAAAACTCTGAGCGAAGGTCAGTGAGGAAACTGAGGCCCAGAGATTCGTTATCTGCTCAGGATCCTACAGTTTGTAGGTATCAGGAACTAACATCTAATCCCCTTTTAAAAATGCATTAGGAAACTGAGGCTCAGAGAGGAAAAGTGATTTTCCTAAGGTTACACAGCTTGGCATGGGAGTGGCGCTTGTGGGGGACCCAGGGCTACCTGCCTCCAGAGCCTATGTTCTGCCACCAACACATTGGACCCCCTTGCTGGGAAAAAGGACCCAGGAGAAAGTAAAGACACAGGCTAAGAGTTGCTGGAGAATGTAGAAAGTACTTTGAAGAAGGAAAAAATTGTGAACAAATCCTAGGAAGAAAATTTCATTCAACCCTTAATCCCACCCCTAAAGGTTGTTTTTGTTTGCAGTTCTGGAAAAAGAACCCCAGGGCCTTGCGCATGCTAGGTGAGTGCTGTGCCTCTGAGCTACATCCCTAACCCTTTTTACTTTTTATTTTGAGATAGGGTCTAAATTGCTAGGCTGGCCTCAAACTTGCGATCCTCCTACCCCAGCCTTTTTGAGTTGCTGGGATTACAGGTGTGCTCCACTGTGCCTGGTTCTAAAGTATTTATTTAAACCTACATAAACAAAAAGTTCGCCTCAGTTACTTACAATAAGAAACATTTGGAAACTCAAATGCATGATGAAGCCAAGTTTTCTAAACAACTCTGATGGAGTATTAGACAACTGCCAAAAAGACAGTCACAGATACTGCGTGGCAACATGGAAAAAAGCTTCTAAGATAATTTGAGGTAAACATTCTTTGATCTAAGAATCCTGTATCTGAAAACATGTTCTAAGTAATTCATCTAAGCATGGAAAAACTCTTTTCAACCTTTCTTTCTTCCTTCTTCTTTGTCTCTCTCTCTTGAATCTACTCTACCACTGAGCTACATCCCCATCTCTTTTTATTTTGAGACTAAATTGCTGAGGCTAGCCTCGAAGTTGTGATCCTCCTGCCTCAGCCTCCTGAGTCTCTGGGACTACATGTGCCACTCTGAAAAGACCTGGCTCTTTTCATTTCTTACAACACGGTCATTTGTCATGGCCTTCCTGGTTCTGGAGCATTTAACACATGCCCTTGGAATCATTCAACCACTCTGATGATGCATAGAGGTGACCCAGGTGCAGGGACTACCTTTCCTTTCCAAATCAGCGTAGGACAAGGACTCTTCCCTCTGGATTGTAGATCAGTGTCACTCAAAGTCTTACACAAATCCAACTAGTCTCCTGTAGCTCTACATTAACAACCTGATCTTATTGGAAAGAACAAAATGGGAGAGAATGAAATGATAGGAAAATGAAGTTCTCCGTGGGGATTTGAAATATGTGGTTCCTAAACCACATATTAAATTTTTTTTAAAGAGAGAGGGACAGTGAGAGAGACAGAGAAAGAGAGAAACAACTTTATTTAGTTTTTCACATGGCCTTAGTTGCTCCAACACTTAGTTGTGTACGTGGTGCTGGGGTTTGAACCCGGGTTCTCGTGCTTGCCAGGCAAGCGCCGAAACTGCTGAGCCACCTCTCCAGCCCTTAAATTTTTAAATTCATAAATACCCTAGAAATGCCTTAGACAGTGTCCCCATGAGTCAAAGCCCCTTTTCCATGGAGATCTGATCTTAATTTCTGGTCACAGTCCTGGACAACACAGGTTCTTGCCCCCAGGTCACAAATGTCCCTCAAGTCAGCTCTTCCACCCCCGTCCTTCATCCTCCAGCTCTCCCACCATGGGGCCCCACAGGGTACTTACTCAGCCGCCTCAAATACAAAACTGTATCCTCATAGCCTCGGTAATAGTAATCCTGCAGGATCTAGGGGTGGGGGCACCAGAGAATAACCAAGACTGCAGTGATTGACAGAGGCACCGACCCCCCCCCCAGGCTCCACCTCCATTGCTCTTCATCTGATGGGCTCTTCCAAGCATGCACATCCCTTGTTTGCAGCTGATCAAGATCATTCCTGATCCTGCTCCCAGGGATGCTGTATTAGTGAGTCACAGCCTCAAGGCATCATCAGCCTCCTCTGGGCAAGAAGGGGTGAGAAGTATCTGAGGGGTCTGGTCCACAGGAAAAGCAGAGTGTGTAGTCTGGGTTCAAGTTCCAGTGCTGCGTCTTACTGGCTGTGTGACCGTTACACCACTCACAGCCTCAATTGCTACATCTGTAACGTGGGGACAGCGATAATATCTATGCAGAGGGGGCTGGAGGATCACATGCAATATGGTCCATGGAGCTTCTTTCCAGAGAAAGGCCAGAGAGCAAATATCTGGGGCTTTGCTGGCCGCATGGTCTCGGCCACATGTTCTTCCTTTTTTTTTTTTGTACCAGGGATAGAACCCAGGGACACTTAACCGCTGAGTCACATCCTCAGCCATGTTTTATATTTTATTTTGAGACAGGGTCTCTCAAAGTTGCTTAGGGTCTTGATAGGTTGCTGAGGCTGGCTTTGAACATGTGGATCCTCCTGCCTCAGCCTCCTGAGTTCCTGGGATTACAGGCCTGCACCACCTCGTTCACTTCCTCCTTTTTCTTTTTTTTTTTTTTTAACAGCACTTTAAAAATGGAAAACTCCAGGCTGGAGCAGTGGCTCAGTGGTAGAGGGCTTGCCTGGCATGCACAAGGACCTGAGTTAAAACCCCAGCACCATGTGCACAACTAGGTGTTGGGGGGAAAAAACATACAAAAATAAAATTGATTCTTAAAATAAATAAATAAATAAAAATAGAAAACTCATTGCTAGTTCTGGACCACACAAAATCAAGATAAAGGCTGGATTTGGCCCACACGGGCCATGGTTTGGGGAGGCCTGCTTTGGCACCCCGACTGTCAGCTCGGAGGTGGTCACGAGGTGGTCATGTGGCGGACCCATCAGTACTGCAGACATCAAGCTGTTTTAAGGGGAGGAAGCTGAGTCTGGAAGAGCTTGGGGAACTTGTCTGAGGCCACGTAGCCACAGCTCGGCCAGAATGCAGCTGTTAAGAGGGTGGATGGGGTCTTCAAGGGGAGGGCACAGGTGGAAACTGAGTGGCCCTCACTGGCTCCTGGTCCTGCCCTCTCCTTCCCCTGCCCTTCCTGCCTCTCACCACCAGGTCCGGGGGGAAGAGGGCGTGGGTCATCCGGGTGATGTTCTCCAGGGAGAACTGGAAGGAGCAGTTGAACATGCGGAAGTCATGGAAGATGGCAGGGCAGTCCCGGGGACAGATGTCCTGCTGCCCACTGAAGGTGGAGATGGTGATGGAGTCAGTCCAGAAGGAGCAGGGCTGCATGCCTGTGAAGCCTCCATCAATGTACCTCTGTGGGGGCAGAGGGAGAAACACTCATCTCAGGTGCCACGAGGACACCAAAGGACCGGGGACATGGGATAGCAGGGCCAATAGGCCCTTCGGGACAAGCCTTGAAACCAAGACCCCCAAGGTCACTTGGTGAGTACACAGTGGCCTCTGGACTCCCAACCCAGTGCTCTGACCCTGTACTCAGACATCTTAATGGTGCCAGCATGGGGCCCCCAGGCCTGTGTGCGGGATCCTACATTGGATAAAGCAATAGACCGAGCCCCCTGCCACAGCCTCGCCGCGTGCCCACCCTCAAGGCCTGTCCCTTTGTGGACTTCTGTTTCCTCGCTTATGAACTAAAAAAAGGACGACACTCGGGGTGCCTGAGAATGAGCCAGCAGACACAGGATCCATCTTCCACCTAGATCCCATCTCTGGGCCTTGGGTTCTCTCTCTGTAAAATGAGAAGGGGCTGGGTTGGGCCCCCACTTCTCAGAGGATGGCCTGAGGACCAGCAGCACTGGTCACTGCAGGGTTAGAGGCACAGACTCTCGGCCCTGCCCAGTCCGACTGGATCAGTCTGTGCTGTTTTCTGAGAGCCCCGAGCGTTTCACGGGTCTGTTGAAGGCCATCTAGGCACTGGCTCAAAGCCACAAAGCTCCTCACCAAATGGTGAAGTTCCAGGACTTGAACTCTGCACTGTCCCTGTAGTCTGGGAAACTCTGCTCATGGGGTGCGGGGATGCATTGGTGACTCCACAGTGAAGCCCCACCCCCTTGGGGAAATCCACCCTCACTGGGAATTCTGAGCGGAAAATGAGAAACTTTCCAACAGGAGGCCCTCCTGCTGTGTTCCGAGGCCACCCCTCTGCTCTCCCAGCTGTGGGTCACAGGGACCTCCAAGGTGCCCCAGGGTCCCAGCTCGCTCCTCTCAGCACTAGAGCACTCACCACACCGCGGTATGTCGGGGGGATGAAGCCGCAGTAGACGGGAACAAAGCAGCTGCAGTACAGGGCCTGGGGAGAGACCAGGGCTGAGATGCCACACACCTGGAGGTGGCAGAGGGCTCCCTTGGAGGCCCTCAGGCCCCCCATCAGCCCCGGCCTTCTTAAGGCCAAGGTGAAGGTGCCAGCCTGGGAAGCAGGACCCCAAGTTCAATTCCTGGCCTGGCCCTAACTATCTGGGTCCTTGGTGACCTCCTTGGTCAACTGGGCTTGATGTCCCAGCTTGAAAGGATGAGAGTGGCCTCAGTATCACCAGGATCCTTGCTGATGCCAGCTGTCCACGAATCCAGTGGGATTCAGGCACCGTAATTCCTCATCTGTCCTGGGCTGGGTCCTGGACTCAGAGGGGTGGGCATGCTCTAAGATGGGAGGCCACAGTGTAGAGGGGTGACAGGTGCTTTCATGGAGTTGAGCATAGCATTGTAGGCCCCAAGTAGGGGTGCTGGGCTGGGCACAGGACTGAGGATGAGACAGCAAAGGCCCTGATTTGGGGAAAAGGAAGAGAGTGGAGATACGGGATGGAGGGATGGAAGACCATCTGCATAACCCCTGATTTGGGGAAAGGGAAGAGAGTGGAGATATGGGTCTGAGGACCATCTGCATAACCCGTGTCCTGAAAGGAGATTGGGTATATTTCCAGCAACGGTGATTCACAGCTAAAATGTGTACTAACGAGCTGAGCACAGCGCACTGTGAGGGTGATCATCCTTCCTCCAGGGGATCCGGGAGAGGGGGCAGAAGGGGGACCTCTCCCCGACTGTTCCCACGGGTGGAGCAACTCAGGAGGGGACGTACTGCAGCCCAGGCTGGGAGGCCCTAAAGGAGCTATGGGGTCTTGCAGGCCACACCTGGGGCTTCCAGGAGCTCCAGGATTAGCCCAGCTGGCTGGGTAGAACAGAGGTGGAAAGATGGCCACGCCCTAGGGACATGGGTGTTGGTGTCAAGGATGGAACCAAGTCTGGCTGGTCTTAGGTTTCTGTGTGTCCATCTCGTCTCACATGGCGCCTGGCAGGAGATGCTGATGTAAAGGAAGGCAAGGACTAGAAAGCAGAGGAGAGGGGAAGGGAAGCCGTGGGGGCCACGGAGCTGTGGGAAAGCACACGGGGTCCCCTCCACTCCGCGCAGGGTACCGTGGGGACCCACGGGGGCCTTGCCTCGATGAGTTCTTCCTTCGACGTGAACTCTGAGACCACCACGCTCTCCCCGTCCGTGAAGCGGGTGAGGCCCACATGGAGCTTCCCCGTGGCGAACTTGTAGGAGTCCTCGGGCAGGACTTGGTACAGAAACTGCCTCATCATCTGCACCATCTTGCAGGACGGGGACAGAGGCCCCAGGAAGGATTTCTTCACCTCAGCCAGGCCCAGGTTCAGGACTCTCAGGTACTCATCTGCGAGGAAGCAGAGGGGCAGGGGCAGCATCACCTGGGGGCCTGTGGCCAGAAGAGGCCCTCGGTGACTTCGCTGTGTCATGAGCACTGACAGGAATGGGCCTGCCACTGTGCTTGAGCAAAGCCACTGGCTGCAGAGAGCCCTCAGCTAGACTACGGCAGAGCTGGACCCTGTGTCCGCTCTCGGAGCAGGAGCGGCTACACGACAGAAGCGTTCTAACAGATGGCTGTGTTGTTTTAAAGTTTTTAAAGTTATTTATTTTTTTCCTAGATGCTGGGGATTGTACACGATAAGCATGTGTTCTACCGATGAACCAGACTGCCAGGCTTCCAGCAAACATTTGATTGTAGAGGCTGGAGCGGTGGCTCGGCGGTTACGGCGCTTGCCCAGCATGAGCAAGTACACGGGTTCAAACCCCAGCACCACGTACACAACTAAGTGTCAGAGCAACGAAAGCCACGTGAAAAACTCAATAAAAATTGATTCTCTCTCTCTCTCTCTCTCTCTCGCTGTCCTCTCTTTAAAAAAATTGATTATAAAACATCCTATATGGAAGACCTTCGTGCAGTCATGAGCTCTGTCGCAGGACGAAACCAAGCAGAGGTCGGGTACCTCCGTCAGAGCTCACTGAAGGCACTCCTGCGTCTGAGAGTCCTTCCCACCTGGGGGTTCTCAAGGCGCCTGCAGTGCCTTATTCTCGCGTTCATAACAGAGCAGATGAGCCACAAAGGTTAAATGGTTTTCCCAAAGTTGCACACAGTCATCTGGGGACAAAGCAAAGCTAGGATGCTATCCTCTGGCGATTTTCAGTTCACAGATTATTCCACACCAGTCCTGGAGGTGGGAAAGATAAGACTCTTCAAGACCATCTTCCGGATATGGAAAAAGGCTGAGTCTTGCCTGAGGTCAGCCAGCCAGGCGGGGGTTTTTTCTGACTCCACCACCCAGTCTTTGAGAATTCCTAGGATCGGTAGGGATCCCTGGGATGAGGGGCAGGAGTGAGCCTGGGTTGCCATGGTGACGCCCTTATCACCTGCATCTGTGACGTGGGGACCTGTGCAGCAGGGCATCCCAGGTGTCACCCCCTTCAGGGGACAGTGCTCCTGAGAGGTGGCGAGGCCCTGCAGTTTTAGGGAGGTTTGGTTTACCAGGTGCCAACACAGTGCTTTCCCCCAAGGGAAGGTGTCGGCTGATTCATTAGCAGGTTATGAAGTCAGGTTTGTATGACAAAGTGTTGGGTCATTGAGGCCTCACCTGTAAGACCAGTTGGGATAGGGAATCAAACCAGGATGGGGACACGCTTATGTTTTTGGATTTCTTAATGAGTAGCACTGCCTTGCAGAGGTCAACGACCTTTCCAAGTGCCTGGGGCCAGGAGCTCTGATTCAGCTTGCCTGGCTCTGCAGCTAGGATGGTTGGAAGGAAATTTATTCTTGTCACACAAATCACACATGCCCATTGTGGAAAAAAATAATTCTAGAAAATGCCAATAAGCAAACAAAAACAAAGCCAAAAAGCCCACGGAAATGTCGTAGAATTCCTCCTTCCATAGAGTACCATTTGGTCTCTCTTCTTAGACTATATATTTTATTTTTATTCTTACTTATTACTCATACTACATGCACTATTTGTAATTTGTCTTTTCCAACTAGTATATTGTGTCTTTCCTGATCAATAAATATTTATTTATAAAGTAATTTTCAAAACAATGTGGAGAGATGGGCGTGGTGGTGCATGCCTGTAATCCTAGCAACTCCGGAGGCTGAGACAGGAGGATCACAAATTCAAAGGCAGCCTCAGCAATTTAGTGAGGCCCTAAGCAACTGTCTCAAAATAAAATATAAAAGGGGCTGGAGCGGTGGCTCGGCAGTTACAGCGCTTGCCTGACAAGCGCTAGGACGTGGATTCGAACCCTAGCACCGCGTACACAATGAAGTGTCGGAGTAATGAAAGCCACATGAAAAAAATTAAATTAAAAAATCGATTCTCTCTTTGTCTTTCTCTCACAGTCCCTCTCTCTTTTTAAAACATAAATAAATAAATAATAAGGGCTGGGGATGAGGTTCAATGGTTAAGCGCCCCTGGGCTCAATCCCTGGTACCAAAAAAAAAATTAAAAAAAACAAACTGTGGAAAGCTTTATAAGGTTAGACCATTATTTATTGAGCAGGTCCCCTACAGGGGTTTGGCTAATTAGTTGGTTTCCTTTTTTGTTCAATTTCTTGCTTTTCTAACTAATGCTGCAATGGACAATCTCAACTTAAATTCTCTGTCCGCGTCCCAGGATGAATGCCTAGAAGTGGGAATGCCATGTGTATTTAGCTTCTTGTCAGGCTTACTTCCATTGTGGCTGAGCGTATTATTCATCTCCAGCCAACTCTCAGCTATTCAGGGGTGGGGGTGGGTGACAGGGACAAAACGGTGACATTTCCAACGTAATCATGTCTGAAGACGATACAATCTGGAAATTAGCAACCCTTCAGCCAGAATCAGGCCGCCAAGAAGGGATGGGGAGGCGGGATGTCTGATCCTCCCAGTCTGGTGCTCAGCTTCAAAATTCTTGCTTGCTGCTTACGGGAGCCACAAACCAGAGGGCGCCTTCCCCTCTCCATCTTCTTGCTTGTCTCCAGCCCTCTGTCTCTGTCTTGAGTCTCTGACGCTACCCCTCTGGGTATCCTCTTTCTCTCCCTCCTCGCGCTTCTCTTTTTTCCCACCTCAGGGAGAAATAGCTAAATATTTTGGTCAAATAATTCTCCACTGGAGAGACCAAGTGTTAAGCACAGGAACTGCTGGGCTCTGAGAAGGGAGAGAAATTTAACTCACTTCTTTATGCATCTTGTACTTTCCAGTACCTTTTGCCATTCAAATGCCTGCTTCCAAGCTGCAGGCTGCCCGGCTCTGGGATATAGAGTCCAACAGTGACCACAGCAAGGTGAGATTCCAAAGAAGCATCCCAGGCCCTATGTGTCCTGGTTGGGAAACTCAAGTTTGGCTGCTCATAGCCCCAGCCCACACCAGCTGTGTCCACTTCTGCTCAGAGAAGGAGATTCTCCAAGGGCAGGTCTTGGTGGCCTTCCCCCTCTCGGTGGCCTGTCATTGTGCTTTGCCCATGGAAGGCCCTTCAGAAACTTTCCCTACAGGCTGGGAATCCCTGTGGGGCCATCCTCCCTATGCCCCCGCCAAGCCAGCTGTGTTTGTTCAGTGTGAACAAAGGACCATCAACACCTAAACCAGATGGAGATGCCTCCGGGGAAGAGCTGCTTGACTTAATTACCCAATAAAATCTTGAAGCAAGGTCATCCCAGATAGATAGATAAGCCGCAGAATTAACTGTATTGATTGGTGTGGCCAACTCACCAGGATTTATGAGTCTATTGTGCTAAGAACATCAATGGAAAAATAAGGAAATAAGACTCCAAGACAGGGAGATTTTGGAGAGCACCTGGGAACCACAAGTTTCAACCACTCAAGAAGTTTCGTTCTTTTCTGTGAACACATGTGTTTCTTGGAAAGAGCTCAGACTTTAGAGCCAGGCAGATTTGGTTCAAATTCCAGCCTCACCACATATCATCTGGGTCATCGCTAGCCAGTTAAACACATTTATTATACTTCAATTTTTGCAATCAGTAAAAGCAGGGAAAGAATGCCTACTTTATTGGGTGATGAGGCAGACAGTTTTTAAACTGCTTGCACGTGATAAGTATTGGTTATGCCAGTAATACCCTAATTGACTTGGACAAGCCGTCTGGATGTTTCTCTAGGCTTTTTCATCTGAACAGGGCAATGATTCCTGGTGCTTACGATGGTGCGGGCTTGAACCCCAGCACCACATACACAATGAAGTAATTCGACAACAAAAGCCACATGAAAAACTAAATACAATTGATTTTCTCTCTCCTCTCTCTCTCACATTGTCCCTCTCTCTCTCTCTCTCTTTTTAAAGAGAGAGGGACAGTGAGAGAGAGAAAGAGAGAAACAACTTTACTTAGTTTTTCACATGGCCTTAGTTGCTCCAACACTCAGTTGTGTACGTGGTGCTGGGGTTTGAACCCGGGTCCTCATGCTTGCCAGGCAAGCACCGAAACCACTGAGACACCACTCCAGCCCTTGTCCCTCTCTCTCTTAAAAAAACAAAAAACAAAAAAACAAAAAAACAAACTTTGGAGGGAGAAGAGTACCCCTGTGTCAGAGCAGTATGTCACATGTGTCGATATACCCCCTCTTCGGTCAACTTGGGCAGACTCTACAACTTAGTATGGGACAAAAAGAGGCTAGAAAAATCAATGAAGGGGAAGAAAGGGGGTAATGAATAATCTGACATGTTTATCTTATCTAAGTGAGTAAAGTATATCCCCTTCACAAGGGCAAGAATAGACTCTTTTCTTGGCACTCAGTATAGTTCCTGGGACATAACAGACACCTAACAAGCACCATTGTATGCGTGAATAGCGAATAAATAAATGAACTCCAGAAATCGAAGGACACTATTCAAGATGACCCCAAAGATAAAAAAGGAGGGCTTATCTTCCCCATCTCCACACAGCCTGCCTCCTGCTGAGTGGAAAATCCTAGAAAGAAGGGCATTTGGAGGCTGGCAATCTAAGCAGCTGGGTACCCCGGTCCCAGGGACCGAATTAGGTCTGCGGTGCGGGATGGATCTGCGGTGGAGGATGGGGCTGCGGGGCCCCAGTCTCCGCGGACTGGTAGCCTAGCAACAGCCTCCAGCTCAGCCAATCACAGCACCGCACGGCGCCCCTGCCCGCGCCCCCACCCCATAGCAGCAGCGCGCGGGGAAGTCGCGGGCTCAGCAGCCCGGGGGGAAGGCGCCTGCGAGCAGAGCGTTCCCAGGAAAGCCCTGCGAATTCTCAGGATCCCTGCACGGAGAACCTGGTCCCAAACGGCAGGCTGAATTCTCAGCTGCGTTTTCCTGTGGGTAAATTATTATTATTATCCTAACTACAGTGGTTTGCCCAGGCAGGCTTTGACACACTTATGATCTGTTTATCCTCACCGTGACAGCTCGCCCCCGAGGGGCAGTGACCTCAGTTTATTCACGTTTCATTTCTACCCAGCACTGCAGAGGCCTTGGCTTAAAGCTACAGTGTCACCACTGGGCAGCAAGTCGTCAGACAGGGCGCCCTTTGTCCAAAGGAAATCTAAAATGGAAACAACTGGACTCATCACTGTTACGGGTTGAAACCAGGTGGGCTCCGAGACCCTGCCCTTCCCACTCCGGGTTTGGAAGAAGTCCCTCTTATCCCAATGACTGAGAATCGAAGTGAAAAAATATTAGTCCAGACTATCTCATTTTACACGTGGGAAATCCAGCCCAGGATAAAGGTTAAGCTCAATAAATATTGGACAAATGGATGAATGGATGAAGGATGGAGAGATCCTAGGTTACACGGTCTACCGGGGCAGAAGCAGAATTAGAATTTATGTGAAAACTAATATTTTCCTGCTTGGCACATTATGCAACATAAGGCTTTGGTCAAAAGCCAAACAACTCTGACCTGTTTAGTCCTTACAACAAAACAAAGCAAAAGCAATACTTTCTTATTTGTGGATAATAACAGTTCTCCACGCAGACCTTACTAAAGAATTGAGTTTAAAAGCTTGGATTAGCTTTTGTCTGTTGCCATGGGAACGGAAGTCCCTGGGGCAGGTTCCTCTCCAGGGTTTCCAGAACCTGGCTTCAGCTTCTTTTCCTACTCCCAGTTACAGGTCCCAGGCACCACCTGCCTCTCTGAATCCAGGCACAATCTCCCCAATCACTGTGAAGTGAAACAGGCAGAGAGGGAATGTGTCTAGAAAGTTCTCTGGGGACTCACGATATTCTCAGGGCCACTGCCTCCTCTTTCCTTTTGGTTTGCTTTGATGGATCCAGAAGTCCCTTTGGACTCCCCCGACCCCCACCGTTCCAGATTCTCCCTGGATTGAGGGGACACTAGCATGAAGTAACAGCTGTGAACTTGTCACCAGCCCACTCTGAAGCCTGGTTTTGTTTTGTGTATGTGTTCAGGGAGCAAGAAATCAACTCTAATCACCTCCTCACTCCAGAGTCTCTCTAATCAGGATGCCACTGCAGAGGAAGACCCAGGCCTCCCTGCAGAAGTAGGGTCCCACCCGCTCTCACAGCTGAGATAATTAGGGTTCATTTTTGCTAACTGGAGTGATTGGCAGCCATGGCCCTTTGAGGCTTCTGCTGGAAGGATCTGCTGCCCCTCTTGCAGCCCTCATGAAACCATCAGGCTCTGGTCCCACCACTGCTGCTCTTAAGGGTTATTCTTGGTGCCTGCCACTATGCCAGGCTCTGGGGCCTCATCAACCCGTTTAATCCTCATGACACTCATTTCAGGTACTACTGAAGTTATTTCCTCTTTACAAATGAGGAAACCAAGGCTCAACTGGTAACCTGCCCAAGTTTACACAGCTGGAGAGCAGAGGAGCTGGCCTCTAAGTCCTGAAGGCCCCAAAGCCAGTGTTATTCCCACTGTAGTGGGCCACGTACGCCAGGGACACCTCCTTCACCCCTCAGAGCCTTCCGTTCCCACTGCGAGAGGGACAGGTGGGAGCAGATAGTTGTGCAAAGGCCCTTGGGGGTCTGTCCCTCCAGGATTCAGTTATGGTCACCTCCTTTGACTCCGATGGCCCCAGAAGTCAGGAAGCTCCCTGTGCACCAACATAAGACCCGGCACTGGGCTGGGCGGGGGAGGCTTCCTTACAGGTCCCCCTCAGGATCCAGAGGTCAGCACACACCTGCCTTAGCAGCCAGGCAAGCCAGGAGGGTTCCTTACCAGCTGATTGTTCTGTTTTGCCCACAGAACAGGAAATGGAGCTCAACTGACTTTGCAGAGTTTGACCCCAAAGTGAAGCAAAGAAAACAACGCTATTTTAATACTCTAAGCGTGCTGGTTTAAGCATGGATGCACTAATTCAGCATGGGATCCTGGATTAGGTCCCGGGGCAAAGAAAGGCTGTTGGTAGGAAGACCGATGAAATTCTAATAAAATCTGCAGAATAGTTAATTGGAATGGATCAGGGTTGGGGTCTTAGTGTTGACAAATGTACTGTGATTATGTCAGATGTGAACTCACGGAAACTGGGTGAAGAAAACACAGAAGTCTGGTTCCTATCTTAACAACTTTTCTGCAATTCTGACATTATTTCAAAATTTAAAAAATGTTTATTGTTTAAAAAAAATTTTTTTTTGTACTAGGGATGGAACCCCCACTGGTGCCTAACCACTGAGCAACAACCTCAACTCTTTACAGTTTGCAGTTTTGAGACAGGGTCTCACTAAGTGGCTAAGGCTGGCCTTGAACCTTTGATCCTCCTGCCTCAGCCTCCTTAACTGCTGGGCACAGTTATGGGTGAGCACCACTAAGCCATTCCTATTGTTATTAAATTTTTAAAAACAGATTACAAGCAAGGCTGACCGATACATACCCCTGGCACTCAAAGGGGCTCAGTCATCCCCTGCTGATACTGAGTTGGACTCACATCTGTCCCCTAGTGAGTTGCTTCCACTGTGCAGCCCACGCACCCAGATCATTACCCCATCTTCCATTCCCTACTACATAAGGGTACAAAGGCTGGTTTAGGGGAAATAAATCTTTACCCGTTTTGTTGGAGAGATTTAAATGTCTAAAATATAAGTTCCTTTGAGTGATTTGGAGGATACTGAAACCCACATGCTTACAACCACATGAGGACATTTCTATAGCATTTTATAAAAAAGTCCTTTCTGGGGCTGGAGTGCTGGCTCAGTGGTTACGGTGCTTGCCTGCCATGCGCAAGGACACAGGTTCAACCCCAGCACCATGTACACAATGAAGTGTCAAAGTGTCAGAGCAACGAAAGCCACATGAAAAACTAAACAAATTTGATTCTCTCTCTATCACTGTCCCTCTCTCTAAAAATAAATAAATAAATAAATAAAAACAAACAAAGAAAACAAGTTCCTTTGAGGTTACTGAACTCCACAGGGTTACAACCACACAAGGAAATTTCTATAGCATTTTATAAAAAGTCCTTTCTGTATTCGTTATGCCATTTTATTTCACTGTCTTGACCAATGTGTAAATGATTCCTTGGCCTCTGGAGTTTAACAAGAAAGCAATCATGTTGCTTAACAAAACAACTTCTGAAATCATGATTAGAGAGGATGCAGACCCTAAAAATTTAGAGAAATCCCAGTGCTGACTCTGTGGTCTAAACCTGGGAAGATGATTGAATCTCTCTAATCCCAATTTCCTCATTTGTAAAATGATTCTCCAGTACCTGATTAATAAGATTGCAAGGGAATTAAAATAAATGGTGCATATAAAGTACTTAGCATAGTACCTGGCCTCCTAGGTGCCTGGTGATTCTAAGTGCTTGGTAAATTAGCATGATACGAAAATGTGAATCTCAACAGAATATCTTGTTGCAGAAAACACTGCCATCTCAGGCAGATAAACAACTCTGGCTCTGAGAATGATTTTTAATGAAGACATTTTGATTCTGAAATTGTACCCAGCAGCCAGGACTGAAATCCAAGTTACATCTGGACACATACACACACACACACACCAGGATAGGTGGAGGTTCTTAAAGGACGTTGGAGAGATTTCCAACTTCAGCAATACGGTGGGCTGCGCTAAAAGGAAGCTCCACCAGGGACAACAACTGAAAACTCAGATTAAGATAAAATTCGGGGCTGGAGCGGTGGCTCAGTGGTTGGAGTGCTTGCCTGGCCTGCGAGAGGATGCGGGTTCCAACCCCAGCACCATGTACACCACTAAGTGTCAAGCAACGAAAGCCACATAAAAAACTAAATAGAATTGATTCTCTCTCATTATCCCTCTCTCTATTAAAAAAAAAGATACAAAACAAAATTGCATGTCACAGTTGAACTCATAAGAAAGGAAAGAAATGAAAAGGGACCAGAAAGTCAATGCCATGGGAAGGAACTCATTCCATGGTGGCTGTGGGATTGTTATGAGACCAGAGAGTGACAGGGACTGAGACCATGGTCTTGGGCTGGGTCAGGGGGTTGGGGTCAAACAGATCTCTACTTAGAGCTGGGACCCTCCCACAGCTGCTAGGCGGTGGCAAGTTCCCAAAGGCTGGCTTTACAGGGTTCTGGGTGAAAAAAACACAGTTACCCCCCTAAAAAAAATCCAGAATCCCCCAAAGCCCAAGCATTGTGTGTAGTTTCGCGCTTGAACTAACACAACCTATGAAGGAATTAATAAGCGTGGTCCCAAGTTGGTGGTTAGCCTGGGGTGCCCTGCCGGGACCACCACAAACCAGCTGTGACCTCCTTCCACTGTCCAGGCCACACAGAAGATCCCGGTCCTCTTGCAGATGAGCTCACCACTGCAACAAGAGACACAGTAATTGGACCCAGGCTGGAGTCCGGTCGTCTCCGTTGGTTGGTTTTAGTAAGTTCTCTAGGAGATAGTTCAGTTGAGTTTGAAAAATGTTCTTCACCCTTGCTGTTATTTCAAGGATAATTGCTTTTCCACTTATTGATCCATTAACTCAGCATTTATCCAGCAAAGGCTTATTTTGTGTCTAAGATGATTTGCCTGGCACGGCACCAGCAATGCACCTGTGACTTTTTTTTTTTTTTGGTCCCTCTCTGAAATGCCCGAGGTGTGTGTTCTAACTCTAAGTTACAAACAGGGAAACAGAGGGTGAGGCAGGTCACTGGCCCCTCAAAGACCCTTGCTTGGCAAGTAGTGGCAGAGCCAGGACTCCAGCCTTGTCCTCCTCCTCCCTGAGAATCAGGTTCTCCACCAGCCCTGGCAGTGTCTCACTCTTCAACTGAGTGACAAAGACAGGCTCGTGAATGACCAAGGGGAGGAATTACCAAAGCCAAGGTCCTCAGGAGGATGGCTTCTCTTCCCAGTGCCAGCCCAGGAGGTGCCACTGGACCCACTGCCCAAAACATCCCTGAGCCACCCCAAGGACAGTAACTTCAACAGCCTTTGGCTCCAGGGCCCAGGAGGCTTCAGTCCCTGGGATGCCAGGAGCCAGGTGTGGGAGGAGTCTGGCTGAGTCCTGTTGTGCCCGCCTGTGTGGGCCAGGGGCCCCTGTGCTACCCCGGCTTCGCAAGGCTGTTTGAAGCCTGTTTCCAGTCATGAAGGACGGGCTGCCTTCCCTTCCGAGAACGCAAGCCCGGAGCGCTCTTCCTGCAGAGCAGTGCCCTCCCGGTGCCACCCACCTCAAAGAGTCCGTCCCCCACCAGCCCCCTAAAACCGCACCCTGGCCTCAGGGGATTAGGGCTCAGAAAATGGCACCATGACTTGAGTGTTTCCTCTCAAAACTCATGTCAGAACCTTAATTCCTCAGTGTACAGTGCCGGGAGGTGGAAGCTGGTGGGAGATGCTTGGTTGTGGGGGTGGGGACTTTGTGAATGGATCCTGGCCTTCATGGGCGGGGAGGGTCTTAGGACTTCAGCCTCCATTTCTGTTACACTTTCTCATTTGCCCTTCCACTTATCACTATGAGTTGAAACAACACGGCCCTTACCAAAAGCCAAGCAAATGCAGGTGCCATGCTCTTGAACTTCCCAGCTTCCAGAACCATGAGCCAAAATAAACCTCTCTTCTTTATAACTTACTCAGTCTCGGAAGTGTTCTGTTATAGCATCCAAAACCAAAACAAGTGATTTTCAAACTTAAAAAAAAATGCTGAAGGATTTTCTTTAAATGAATTTAGAAAGAGTCCCCATGTATGAGATGGGCAACAGCAAGGCTGTGTTAAGTTGAAGCTGGAGCTCCAGGTGTGCCCTCCTCCTGCGTCTCCTCCCCTGGAACCCTGGGACTCCTGGGAATACAGTTTGAAAACCATTGACCTAAATGAGGTCCACTTCTAACTGGTCACTTCCTCTCTCGGGGTCTAAACACAATTGTCTGTAAGATGAGGGAACTGGATGCCTGGGCCTTCTTTCCTTGACAATCCAGTGTTCTATGCCACCTCCATAACTACATAAAATTCTCCAAGGGAAACAAGGAGAAATCAAAAAGATACATTTAGCATCACTCCTGGGAATAATCCGGTAGCTCTTGTTTTAGGAGCAGTTTTGGGGAGCCATGGGGCCCACAGGATCTGATTGATCAACCTTCCATCTAGCTGATGGCATGAGACAGAAGAGCTGACGCAGGACAGGACAGCACCAAGAGCTAGGAGGGTGGACAGATCCCGTGGGCACGCTGGGCATCAGAGCAAAGAGAGAAGGAGCTGGGTGAGGTGCGTGTCTTGGGGGAGGCGAGAGCTCTGGGAAGGAGAGCAGAAGGTCATTCTAGGCAGCAGGGACTGCAGGGGCACTGCTCAGGCTGTGACTCCATGGAACACTCAGCCCCTGCGGCCACCAGCCAACAGACTGGCCTGACCCAGTGCCCGTGGAGTTGCAGTTTTAGTCCCAGGAAGGGGACGGAGTTTCTCCGTCATTCAGATCCCCAGTTGTGGTCTGTTTGCTAGCTGTCCCCTGTATCCATCCTCCCCTGCTTCCTTCATCAGTGAGCCTCCAGGGTTGTTGAGCTGGACTTGTGGCTTTCCAAAATGAAGTCTGCACTTTGCAGCCTCCCTTGCGGTCAGGTAGGGCCCTGTGACTACGCTTTGGTCCACGGGCTGTGGGTTGCCCGCATGGATGTCACCCCAAATCCTGCCCTGAGAAGGAAGGGGTGTGCCTTTTCTTTCTCCTGACTGGCTGGAATGAGGACACGGCTGGAAGCCCTCTGGGACCCTAGGAGGAGGCCACACCTGTGAGCAAGGTGACGACAGGGGACTGGGTCCTGACACTGTGTGGCCATGCCAGCTCTCAGGTGGCTGAGGATGAAGTCTGCAGGGGCACGAGTCCCCTCCTGACTTGGAAAAGCCTCTTTTGATGTGACTGATGCACTTCTGCTGTCATAGCCCATTGGGTCTGTGTGACACCTGAGACCTCCAGGGCGTGGCAGCTAAGCCTTCAGAGGTCGCTCACAGCCCAGGGGGTTCCTGGAACCAGGGGGAAGAAGGGCTGCAGGGGAGCATGGACATCGGGGGGGTCGGACCTTATCACGCTCCACCCCAAAAGCCCCCCCATGAGAGTCACGTGCATGAGTGCATGACAAATTAGGTGTATAATCTGCCTGTGGGAAAATTCTGTAGCTTTTGTTCTCAGAATCCAGAGGGCTCTTCCCTCGGGGATTCTGGTCCCTGTGGCCAGCACCACGCTAGAGCAGACTGCGGGAACTCATGGGTTCAGGTGAGGCAGACACGCAAGGAAATCCAGGAAGCAGTTTTATTCAAAGCTGAGCAGCTTGGTCCAGGGAACTTGGGTGCCACAAATCCTGGACCCCAAACTTGAAAACTCTTTCAGTTTTATACTTAGTGGGAGGGTACAGAACATTTAATTATTTTCTTTCATTTTGACAAGCCAGACAGCCGTTTCACAAGTTTTACCAAAGAAAGCAGAAACAACATGTTCCGTACAGGGTGTACTTTCTGGGGTAGTCTCATCCCATAACTCGAAACTCTTGTAAGATAGGAAAGCGCAGCTCGGAACTCCTCCGTCCCAGAGGAAGTCACAAACCACAGTCGACCTGTGTGCAAATCTTCCAGATACCTCGGCAAAGATTTTACTGACAGAAGCCAGTTAAGCTAGCTTCAAGTTATATTGTCACTGTATTTAGGGGCAGGGTCTGGAAGCCCCCTCCCCGGCATGCTTCACAGGCTTGATGACGATCAGGAGGGCCTCAGTGGAGGGGACATCTGAGATGGGCCTTGAGGATGGAGCAAAGGGGCCGAGACAGACTATCGAGGGGATGGTAGCTCTAGCACAGGGGGCAAAGACACAAAGAATCGACCCGTCCCACCCCAGCCTGGACCCTCAGCACCACCCTTCTTCTGGACCCAGCAACTTTTAACACTTTATCTTGGGGTTTGTGTGCTTGGGGCAGAGGAGCGGGCTGGCGTGTTATGCAGACAGGGTGAGGGGTTTTGGGAAACAGTTTACAAAAGGACAAAGCAAAGTCCCACGAGGAGCCCAGCTACCGGCTCAGTGCTGTCCCTCCCCTCACCGAGCAGGGAGCAACCACCGTGCAGCTGCCTGTTTCGGTCAACTTTGGGCTGCATCCAGCCCAATGTGGGTGCCCCTAGGCCACTCTGCAGGCACAGCATCCCACCTAGAAAGAGATGCTTGAAGTAAAGCCAGGAGAAGTTAGGTGCAAACTCCCACGCGAGCTTCGAATTACTTCAAAATGAAAATTATCCCCGAAACCCACAAAGCAGTGCTGGAGAGCTAGAGATGATGTCCACTTTTTCAATACAGGTAACCGCTGCAGTTAGACGATGAGGATACGGAGCTTGGCTGTACTGTTCTGTCTAATACATATATGTTTGAAACTTTTCCATATTAAAAAAATTTAAAGATGGACATGAATGTTCATAGAAGCATTGTTCATAACAGCTAAAAGCAAAAGCAAGGGCTGGAGCCGTGGCTCGGCGGTTACAGCACTTGCCTGGCATGCGCGAGAACACCAGTTGGAACCCCAGCACCACAACGAAGTATCTGAGCAACGAAAGCCACATGAAAAAATAAAGTTGATTCTTTTTTTCTCTCTCTATCACTGTCCCTCTCTCTTAAAAAAAAATGAAGAACAAGGCAAATGCCCACTGTCTAATGAAAGGATAAATAAATGTGCTACGTCCATTCAGTGGAATATTAAGCAGTCATGAAAAGGAATGAAGAGCTGACCCCACTATAACCTAATCATCATGCTAAGTCAGAGAAGCCAGACACAAAGACTGCATCTTATATGACTCCCTTTATATCAAATGTCCAGAATAGGGAAACCTGAAGAGTCCCAAAGTAGATGAGCGGCTGCCAGGGACTCAATGAAGGAATTAAGAGATGACAACTAGGTCTGGAGCCGTGGCTTGGTGGTTACGGCGCTTGCCCAGCATGCACAAGGACGTGAGTTCAAACCCCAGCACCACGTACACAACGAAGTGTCAGAACAACGAAAGCTGCATGAAAAACTAAATAAACATTGTTTCTCTCTTTCTCTCTCTCACTATCCCTCTTTCTTATAAAAAATAGTGTTTAAATAAAGAAAAAAACTAAAGGGTAGAAGAGTTCTTTCAGGGGTGATGGAAACGTTCTGAGGTTGATTGTGATCATGCCTTTACAACTCTGAATATGTGAAAACCACTGTGTTATATATTTTAAAGGGGTGAATTATGTGGCGTGTGAATGATGTATTAAGAAGTTATTTTTTTAAGGAGGGAGGGGAGAGAAAGACAAACAGCCATGAGAGCCTCTGGACCACCTGTCTTCAGTTTTCTCCCAGTGGGCTGTGGGCAGGGGCTGAGGGTCGATTGGAGACCATGGTCAGGCTTGCTTGCTCAGAGCTCAGCCAGAGGAACTCTCCGAAACTCATGTGGCCTGAAGCTGTTTTTCTCCACCCTGAGAAAAAAATCCACTTCCCATTAATAATCAAATCCAGCAATTTTGTTAGTCAGGCACGTGATGGGCTCGTTGCAGGTTTCCCTGTGAAATGCCCCACTTGTTCATTTCCACAGCCTGCTCACCCTCGAAGGGAACCTTGTGGAGGTGACATATCTTAGCTTTCCAAAATGTCCTTGGTCTGCACGGTGACCGCACACGGGGACCACCTGGGGAGCGTTAATCAACAGGGATGCCCAGCACTGTGCCCTGATTTAATTAGCCGGCGGAGGTAGTGTCCAAACTTCCCCGGCTGATCCTGTGTGCAGCCGAGAATGAGGCATTGACTGATGGGCCCCGGGGAACACTTTTTGATGACCAGAGAGAATGTGAAAATTGTGGCGTGGAGGGTGAGTACCCTATCATGAAACGCTCCTTCCAGGCTTATCTTCACACTCACCGATGTGGACAAGGCTTTGCTACTGCGGGTTTCAGTCCGCGAGTCTGGGGACCTTGGGTTTCCAGGACAGCTCAGTCGGAGGACTAAAACAGGGAACGCAGGAGCAGCTGCCATGGGGGTGGCCTTGCCGCCCTGCTTGGGCCTCTCCAAGCTGTGGCTCCTCTCTCCAAGCTTTCCCACCTGGGACAGTGGGCACTGAGCCCACACCCGACCTTAGCTGGTCTGTGCAATCCCCCCGTGCAGGGACACCACACAGCTCCTCTGCGTGGCTTTGTCAAGTTGTGGTGCCCACGTTCTTGCCAGGAAGCTTAGGTTCCTGCCCAACCTGTCTCTACCTGTCCCACTCACACTTCATCACTGGCTCAGCTTCCCAAGACTAGAGGTGTATACTCGCTCCTGTGCCTCTTAATTTTCTAACATCCCACTGGAACTTCTTGCACTAGGATTATTTGGTGGCTGCCTTCAGGTTTCGGGAGACTGTAAGCTCCTTGAGGGCAAGCAGTTGCATCTGGTGTTATATCTTTCTGTTCTCTGCAGGGCCTGGTATATACTCAGCTAAGGCTGTGGAGGGAGGGAGGCAGAGAGGAAGGGCTTGACGCGCAGGCTTTCTGGGGAGAAAGGTAGCGAGCCGTAGCTTAAACGGGAATGGGATTTCAAGTCTACCAAATAGCCATTCTTCAATAAGAAAAGAAAAAAGTTTTTCAAAATTACACAAGTACATCTTTGAGGTATTTTTTTCAATCCTACTTTAGACCAGATTGGAAATTCTGGAGCCCCACTGGTTGTCCTGGAGACCAGCACTCCCCGGGTGAATGAGTGAATGGACGAACCAGGCACTGTGAACATGAACTGAAATCGAATTCCATGCACGTATGATTTTGTAGGGATGAACCCAACTACCAAGTATTAAAAAAATAAGGAGAAGAAGAAATAAAGAAAAGAAAACCAGGCACTGTGATAAGTGCTTTTACCAATGTTTTCACATCCCCAAATCAGCTCATCACAGAACGGGGCGCACCTGTCAGGGGATGGACCATCTACTGCCTCAGCTTTCAGGAGGACAAACAACCTCAGGACACAAAACCCAGGCAGGGAGCAAAGGACTGGGATATGGCCTTGACGGGACAGACCCTACAAGCAAGTGTTTAAGAGTTTGAGAGACGGAGAGAAAGACACTAACCTCTTTATACACACAAAGCACAATTACTTAGGCTTAAAATGCCAGATGATTTACTGACGAAGTTTTAGAACTCTCGGGAATATTCAAAGCAAGATCAAAGCAACATCAGTATGCAAAACCCATCAACATTCCTTTCACCAGTTATAATCCATTAGATCTGAAGAAGGAACTCAGCCACGGAAACTGTAAGACCCTCTGAAGCAAATGTAATAAAATACATTCAGAATCTTTACCGAAGGACACAAGGATCAGAATAAATTGAGAGATAGATTACATTTATAAGTGGGAATATATAATTTCAATCAAGAACCCAACAGAGCTTTTCAGAGTGGGGCAAGAATCAGAGAGGCAGTTGGGTGTGGTGGTGTTCGCCTGTAATCCCAGCCCTGGGGAGGCTGAGGCAGGAGGATCCAAAGTTCAAAGCCAACCTCAGAAATCTGGTGAGGCCCTAGGCAATAGTGAAACCCTGTCTCAAAAAAAGGTTGGGTATCCAATTTAAGGGTTAAGCATCCCTGGTTTCAATCCCCAGTACAAAACAAACAACAACAAACAGGAATAATAGAGACAATGTTAGCAGAAAAAAGAGGGGGTGTGGGGAGGGCTTGCCATATGGATGTCTTCTTATTGGAAGGCTATAGTGATTGAACTAGGGTAATCTGTTGCAGAAACAGGCGAGCTAGACAACAGAAATTTCAAGAGACTGCAAGGACGGCCTCTAAGAATACAGGAACTTGAATATAGCAGAGACAGCATTCCAAACCAGGTTGGAGAGGGTTGCCTTGGTCATTGCAGGGCTAAACATTTAAGAAATTACACGTTTCCCTCAACCTGCCAACAAAATAAATTTTAGATGGATTAACCTAAATATGAAAGAACAAAACTTGAAAGACAGCATAGAAGCAACCATTGTAGTAAAGATTAAAAAATGCAAATTGTACCGGGAACGGTGGTGCACACCTGCAATCCCACCAGATCAGGAGGCTGAAGCAGGAGGATCACAAGTTCAAAGCCAGCCTCAGCAACTTAGGCCCTAAGCAACTTAGTGAGACCCTAGCTCAAAATAAAAAATAAAAAGGGCTGGGAAGGTGCTCACAGTGGTTAAGCACCCCTGGGTTCAACCCCCAGTAACCTCCACCCCACCAAAAAAAAAAAATTACAAATTGTAAGAAAGTTGGGTATGTTTGACTGCATTAAATTTAAAACTTCCTGAATGATGAAAGACAGCACACAGGGGTGGAGAGATGGCTCAACGGTTGGAGTGCTTGCTTGGCATGAGGAAGGACCCAGGTTCGAACCCCAGCACCATGTACACAGCTAAGTGTTGGAGAAATGAAGGCCAGATGGAAAAATAAATAAAACTGATTCTCTCTTTCCTCACTCTTTGTTACCCTCTCTTAAAAAAAGGTGGGGGGGATATAGGCACAGGTGCATGACTGACAATTAGTCTACAGAGTATATAAAGAACATGTGGAAGTTAAAGAAAAAGATAACTCAGTAGGAAAAAACCCAGGACAACGTCAGGAGCAGGGGAGTTACAGAGCAGGGAGCAGGGGCGAGTTCACAGGTGGAGAGGCTTCACCCCCACCAGCAGTCAGGATGTGCGGAATAAAGAAGCAAAATCCCTGAGATGCAATTCCACGTGCGTTACAATGACACCAAGCTTCCAAGGCTGGCATTGCCACAACTCTGTGCGCTCACGTGTGCTGCCAGGGGTTAAACTGGTGCAAACTTTTTGGAGAAAAATTCAACAAATTCTAGGTGATCTGGGGTCCTGCTGTCTGCCCAACCTGCACCCCACCCCAACAGGCTTTATCAAGGAGCAGTGTGATTTAAAGGGCAAGAGTGTAGACTGGCCACACTGGGTTCAAATTCCAGCTTCACCGAGTGTATGACCTTAGGCAAGTTACGTAAGCGTCGTGACTCAGTTTCCTCCTCTGTGACATAGGGATAATGACAGTTTTCACCTCGGAGGCTGTTGTGAGGGGTGAATGAGTTAACAGGCCAAAGACATGGAACAGGCCTGATATAAAGGACGTGCCAGTTAATAGTAAATTACATGGCAGTTAAAATGACGGGAGCAGGCTGGAGGACATGGGAATGTCTCATAAAGGCTGAGTGGAAAGAGCCGGGCCCACACGCATCTCATCCTTCCCTGAACTTCTGCATAATTACGAGCAGCTCACAGTCTGCACCTTGATCCCACAGATAGGTCACCTTTTCATGAGTTCATTGAAAAGGTCCCCTGTGCCCCACGCCTGCTCCGGGCTGGCCAAGTACGTTTTTGACAATATTTATCAAACAGAATGAATTAAATTAGTTTGGAAAAATCTTTGAACACTGGATGGTGAAGACACTGTTGATCTGGATGGCTCATTTGAAGAACTTGATATAGAGACAGGAGGAGGTGGGCGCCATGGAGCCAGGGCTCTCGGGTGGGAGGAGTAGGGGATGGGGGGGCTTTCAACCTGGTCCCTTCCTGAAGACCTGCTGAAGGCCCATTGGGTGACAGAGGCATGAACTGCTTCACAGAAGACTCTGCACAGGAAAAGATCTGGAAGAATCCATGCATGTTCACAGCACTGGCTGCTGGATGGGGGTGTCTTTGGGGACAGTGAAGTGAGCACAGGTCTTCTCTCCACTAAATACTTTGACTCTGTATACTTGTCCGTTGATTGATTTTACTTATTCCTTATGAAATAATAAAAATAAAATATTATCTTCCATACAAGGTATTCAGCGAATGGGCATTACTACTATTCTTTTTTTTTTTTTTTTTTTGATACTATGGATTGAATGCATTATGCTTATCCAGTGAGCCAAATCCCTAGCCCTTTTTTATTTTTTTATTTTGAGACAGGGTCTTGCTAAGTCGCTCAGGGACTTTGTTGCTGAAGCTGGTTTTGAATTCGCGATCCTCCTGCCTCAGCCTCCTGAGTTCCTGGTTTTACACAAGTGTAAATGCCTGGCACATTACTACTGTTCTTAAAAGCAAAAACCTTCCACTCCGCATAGAGGGAGGTCCCAGGCAGGAAGGCGCCCTGCTTGCACTGGGATAAGACTGTGGTTTTCCACTTCTGGTTCCTCCTGCGGTGCAGCCGGGCCTTCACTGTATACCTTTAAAGCGTATCCTAAATTCAATCACCCTGGCCATCCTCGTCACCGGCCACATGCAACATCATCTAGCTTCTCCCTTGCCCTCTCCAATCTGCTCTGCCAGCAGTCGGAGAACTGACAGGCTCTAAGTGCTACCACGTGCAGGCTCTTCTTATAAGAGCAGTTCACCGCCGTTAGCCATTTCATCCTTAAACCACTCTGGGAATGAGGCACTCTTCAGATCTCCCCTTTTACAGATGAAAGAACGGAGGCGCAGAACTCAAAAGCTCGCTTCCAGGTCCCAAGTCTGAAACAGCAGGGCTGGGAGCCTCTGGGGAGCGCACGCTATTTGCCGCCTCCCCAAGTTGCATGCCTCCCAGGATGCCGGTGCTCACATGTGGCAGAGTAAGGCTGCTGTCACCACAGGTCACCCGAGCTGGCCCCAAGCACCTCCAATCCCACCTCCCACTGCCTTCCTCCGCTCCATCAGCTTCACCCCACAGGCTTCAGGGATGTTTCTCCACCAGGATGGCTCATTCTCTCCCTTTCAGTGCTTCAATGTCCCTTTCCCCTGACCACTTTTCTAAAATACAGCTCCCAGCTGCGGGGAGGGCAGTGGCAAACATCTGTAGTATCAGTGACTTGGGAGGCTGAGGCAGGAGGATGGCAAGTTCAAGACCAGCCTCAGCAATTTGGGGAGACCCTGTCTCAAAATAAAAACTAAAAAGGCCTGAGAATACAGCTTAGAGGTAAAGTGCCCCTGGGTTCAGTTTCCAGCAATAATTAATAATAACCATAAGGTTATCCTCTGTCCCTGTCCTGTTGTAACTTTATCCATCACTTCCTGACATTACATTAGAAGCTGCCTTGTTCAAATGCTTATTATCTCTCTTTTTCCTAGAATTTCTGGAAGGGAGCCTGGCACTGGGCAAGAGCTCAGTGAGCAAATGCCCCTTAGGCAGCCTGGTGGTGATTTGGCTTCTGCATCGGGGCTTCCGATGCACATCTCAGTGGTCCTCCGGGTCAGCGGTGTGGCCCCAGTCTCCTATCTGAGGACCATGGACCTGCAGCAGGTCAGGAGGTGAAGCAAGAGCTTCCACATTCTGCCTTGCCCTTCATTTCCAGCTTCTCTCCGTCAGGGTCCCCTCCTGTCCTTCCCTCACCCTCAGGGTTTTCATCTTTCCAGCTATCTGGAAAAGATCCATCCCCACTAAGTGGTAAAGATCTGAGGTGTCACCCTTCCCAAGGGCATTTGCACTTGAAAAGAGGCCACCAAAAGCAGCCATGAACCACCTCACATATACCTGTGACACAGGATGTTTGAGAGAGACACTGTTTTCCCTCCCCACCAGGCCCTGGGACACAGGGCAGCTCCCAGATAAAGGCTTTGAGAGGGAGAGATACTGGATCACACTCATCCTGCAGGCCAAAAGCTGTGACCTCAAGGACTTCAAAAATGCAAATGAAAACTACATTAAGATATCACCTCACGGCCAGTCAGATTGGCAAAAATGAAGAAAATAAACAGTAATAGATGCTGGAGGGGTTGTGGAGAGATAGGCACACTAACACATTGTTGGTGTAACTGCAGACTGGTACAGCCCCTCTGGAAAGCAGTGTGGAGAATCCTCAAAAAACTAGGGATGAGCCCATCATACGACCCTGCTATTCCTCTCCTGGGTATTTTTCCAGGGGATTTAGAATCAGCACATTACAGTGACACAGTGAAATCGATGCTCATAGC
>PVKS010019661.1:0-38030 GCA_004027875.1 Aplodontia rufa
TCAGAAGGGCTGGGGGACAATGATCCTTGAAGTTTTGCAGACTCAAACTCTGTGTGCATGGTTCATGACATAGCAGTCCCTGCTTGTCTGTAATTCTGCTTTCTGTGTTTCAGTTACCCTTGGTCATCTGTGTTCTGTAACTATTAATTGGAAAATTCCAGAAATCAAGAGTTTGTAAGTTTTAAATAAGATTTATTGGAGTGTATCATTATAATTGTTCCACTTTGCCCTTTGTTATTGTTACTGCTGACTGTGTCTAATTTATGAATCAAACATTGTCATAGGTATGTACGTGTTATGGTTTGGACACGAGGTGTCCCCCAAAGCTTCTGTTAATGCAGGAATATTAGAGGTGAAATGATTGGACCCCAATGAGGCCACCCCAGTTTGAAAGGACTGAGTGGTGGTGACCCAGGCAGGTGGGGTGTGGCTGGAGGAGCTGGGTCACTGGGGGTGACACTGGAGAGGTGCTCCTTCCTTGGGCCCTGCTTTTTCTCTCTCTGCTTCCCAGTTGCCATGAGCTGAGCACTTTCCTCTGCTGGCCCCTTGCCCATGAGGTGCTGCCTCATTCTGGGCCCAGAGCAATGGAGCCGGCCATCTATGGATGGAGGCCTCTGAAACCATGAGCCCCAGGTAATCTTTACCTTCTCTAAGTTGTTCTCATAGGTTATTTGCTCAGGAAAACAGCCTTACGTGCAAAGCAGTATACATGGGGTTCGGTGCTCTCTGCCATTTCAGGTGCCCACCTGGGGCCTGGGGACATGATCCCCCAGATCCGGGTGAGCATTGCACTGAAGGATATTTCTTGGCTTCGACCGAATCCTTGGGGATTTTTAGGCATTTCTCCAGGGTCTTTAAGTGTTAAGGTTGCTGTGGAGAAAGCTGAGGTCAGCCTGATCCTTTTCTCTTGTATAGCTTTTCAGTGTCAGCGTCTTTATCTGCATGCCAGCTGCTTTCCTCGGGGACGCCTCCTTGCTGATGCTCTGGGTTGACTTCCCTGATGATGTTCAGTATGTCACGTCCAAGAACACCTAGGACAGTGTAACTCTTAGTGACCCTGGTCCTCCTAATATCTACCAATTCTGAGTGCCTCTCTCAGGGTTCCAGAAGAGGTGCCTTTATAAAGCCATCGGCAAACTTGCATAAATTCATACCTGTGGGTTCTTGGATAGGTAGAATTAATAATGTCAAAATGGCCATATTACCAAAAGTGTTATGCAGACATAATGCAATCCTCACTAAGACACCCAAGACATTCTTCTTGGAACTAGAAAAAAAAAAAACTATCCGAAAATTAATTTGGAAAAATAAATGACCCAGAATAGCCAAAGCGATTTTGAATAAGAAGTTAGGAGGCGTCACAATACCTGATCTCAAATTATATTACAGAACTGTAGTAATAAAAATAGCACGGCACTGGCATCCAAACAGACAGGAAGACCAATAGTAGAACAGAATGGAAGACACAGAACGAACCACATAGATACTCAACAAAGGTGCCAAAAACATACGTTGGAGGAAAGAGCCATTTAAACAAATGCCACTGGGAAAACTAGACATTCACATATCCATACGCAGAAGAATGAGTCTAGATCTGCAGCTTTCCCTCTAGGCAAATCAAATCAATTAAACCAGAAACTTTGCAATGGCTCCAAGAAGACAGAGTGACTACCGCCACATATTCGCACAGGCACCGCTTCCTTAACAAGATCCCTAAAATTCAAGCAATAAAACCAAGAATCCATAATTGGGATGGCAACAGATTAAAAATCTTTTGCATCACACATTAAACAATTAAGAGCATGAAGGGGAAGCCTACAGAATGGGAGGAGATCTTTCCAGTTACTCCTCCAACAAGGCATTAATAGGCAGAATGCATAAAGAACTCAAAAAACTTAACACCGCCCCAAAGTAAGACAGATGGCCAAAGTAATAAGTGGGCAAACGAACTAAAGAGAGACTTTTCAAAAAAAGAAATATAGATGGCCAAAAAAATTATGAAAAAATGTTCGTTCCTGGTAATCAGGGCTCCTCCTGTCTCAGGCTCGGAATCTCTGGGATTACAGGCATGAGCCACCATGCATAGCTTTGCCGATTTTCTCTGGAAGTGATCAGTGGCACTTTGCTTCATTAATATTCTTCTAGAGATGCTCTCTGCATCCAGCAAAAGTCCCTGCAAGTACCCTCCTTTTCTCTTCCTTTCTTCTGCACACACTAGTCTAACTCCACGCACAGCATTCCATCCACCTTTTTCTTTACAATATATTTCAGCAAGAATGTCGTATCAGTATGTTAAGAGCTTCCTAAAGTTTAGGAATAGTTCCATTCTTTGGAAGTATTGCAACTTGTTTAAATTAACATGTAAGTGGTCTTCAATTTTTTTTTTTTTGTAAACAGAGCTGTGACGAATAACCTTGAATATGTGTCATTTGAAACATGTCTGACTGTCATCTTCAGTGACAGCTGATTATGACTCTCAACAGGGCCTGAAGAGGTGGTTTGTCAAAGAGGCAAGTTCTTCCCGTTGATGTTCAGCTTGACGGATACATTGTGGGCTTTAACAAAGCTGTGCTGGGTAGAAGAGACAGGGAGGAAGGAGGCTCCTTCACGGCTGAGGTGTGCAAGATGCATCCTAGAGCAGCATTAGTTAGGCTTACTTCTCAAATAGCAGATAATCCATCTGAGGAACCTGGTCTGTCTAACACATCTCATTTAAATCTCCTTGCTCACGGTCTACATGGGACTTAGATTATTAAAATCATTCCTGCAAACTTGACCTCATTTGACTCTTGCGGTTACCTGTGCAATAGGGGAGGGTAATTAGCAGGGGCTCAGTTCCCCATCTGGCTGCCATCCCAGTGCAGCCCAAGCCAGCTCTCTTGGCCTTTCTCCTCTCTCTTTCTGACCATGATGTACATTACAACTTTAGCCTTCTCAGCTTCTTTCTTCTGACAGCCATTTATAGCAGGACAACTCATTTACTTACTAGGGGCAATATTTTACCACCAACTTCTCTTGGAGATTTTACCAGGATGCCACATTGCTTAAAACTAGACTTTCTATGTTTGATCTTTTCATTGGGATTTTATGGCTCTGGCGGGCTATTTCCAATGAAAAATATTGCAGCTATTCTCATTGGCATTGAACTTTCGGGCCTCTGTCTCCAATTCATCTCAGAGTTGGAGCAAACCCAGAGGTGTTTTCCGAGGAAAATCTTGGCCCTGCGTGGGGCCATTCACTCAGCTCACTTCAAGCTTACATCCTGGTTGGACTCCTTAATTTATAGATGAAGAGGGCAAGCATGCTGTGTGCTCTGCTGGCTGCTAAAGCATAAAGATCAGCCCTTAATCAGCAGTGCAGTGTCTGTCCTCCAGGTCCTTGTTGGAGGGCAAAACCCTGAATTCTTTGCCGTTTCTAAGCCACCACTCAGCAAACCTGTTTTCTCCCTCAATTGTCTAGATCGCCTTTATTGCCATCCATCTACAATACCTTTCCCTCCTTCTGAAATCAAGATAGAATTTTAATTTATTCATTGTTTCCATCTACAAATAGATGTAGAGTACTCAGTGTGTACCAGGCAGCAGAGAGCGTGCTGGGAACAGAGCCACGAACAAGGTGAAGTTCCTGCTCTCAAGGACTGTACATTCCAGCCAGAGGAGTGAGGTGGACTTTAAACAAATAAGCAAGCAAACACACGGTGTGTTGGGTCAAACACACAGTGTGTCGGGTCATGACAAATGCTGCGGAGAACACCAGGGAAAGGAACAGAACAGCCGCATACACCTGCCTGGCGGGCGCCTGTGACTACACAGGTGGGGCTGACTTCATAATCAGGTGACCTTCGGATAGTGGCTGGGGCAGGAGGGCGGGAGCCAATTAGATACAGCAAGTGGTGAGCATAGCAGGCCTCTGCCATTGCCGGCCTCTCTGTCTTCAGTCTTCACTGGGCTTCTCCTTGTGGGGAACAAGAAGATGAAGTCGAAGAAAGTGAGGGGGAAGTGGAAAGTAATAAAAACCAAAGAGCTGATGGTGCAGGGGGGCAGCAGGATGGAGGCCACCCAGGGCTCTCTGGAGAAGCGGACCAACAGCGCATGCGCACACACACACACGCACAAGAGCTGGCTCATGTGACAGTAGGGCACGAACACACACACGCACACGAGCTGGCTCATGTGATTATGCAGGCTGAGCTGTCCCCATGTCCCAATACCTGCAGTTGGTAAGCAAATGGCTTGGGAGGGTTAATGGCATAGCTTCCTTCTAGAAGAGGCAGGCTGGACACCCCTGAAAAGCCACTGCTTCAGTTCCAGAATGAACGAGGGCCGACTGCTGTCCCTCCTACTCAGCCTTTTTGTCCTGTTCAGGTGTTTACGTAACTCGATGTGGCCCACCCCGCCAGGAAGGACCTGGTTCTACCAGTTCAAATGCTGGTCTCACCCAGAGACGCTCTTCATGGGAAGACCACCGCGAAAATGTCCGGGCACCCAGCGTCCAGTCGAGTTCACACGGAAAGGTAACCTGCACAGTGGGCAACACGAAGTCATTCTGTCCTCACCTCAAGAGGAGCAGGGAGCCATGGGAGAGGTTTGAACAGGGGGAGAAGTCGCCTCGGCTTCTGGTGAGACCCTAGGCTGCATGCTCAAACAGACAGCAGATGGTGGGAAGAGGGAGGGCAAAATGAGGGCCGGCATTGAGCAAGGAGGCAGCCGAGGTCATCAAGTGAGGACGGAGGGCGACCTGGACTGAACGCTACTGGGGGAGCGGATGTGAAAGGCCCTGGTTCTGCACATTTTTAGCGTGGGACCACGAGGGCCTTGTCCCTGACTCTGCGAAGGCAGGTCTACTGCACTGTGTCCTGCATTGGCGGCTGTTTTATCAATTTTGTAACACGGTGACGATGGCCAGAGTCTACGGGGCCATCGGAGCCAGGGACTGAGCTAGGTGCTTTATGCCTGGTCTTTCATTTGATCCTCACGTCAATGCTGTGAACATATCATCAGTCCTGTTCTATACAGACGGTTCAGAAAGTGTAAAAATATAGATTTTTTAATAGATTGAAGATGTCAATACATATTGGATTATATATCACACATTTCCCTTGCCTTCTGGACTTGGGGACCCCTGTAGAAGAGCTATCGACACAGGGGGTTTAGGAAGTGGGAGAGGTCTCACACCAGTGAATGCCTGGCATCAGGTGAGCAGTACTCATAGGTGTCTAGGATGCCTGCCGTGTCTAGACACATGGGGACCAGGGAGACAGTGTTGAGAAGACTCTCGTGTTCCAATGGAGTGGCGTTTGGGGGGGCCAGTGAGTAACCCATTTGGCTGGAGCTGAAGAGCAGAGAGCTTGGAGCAGTGGGTAGGGATGGGGTAGCTGAGACCCCTACTCTCTGGCAGGGAGCTTTATTTATGTGGGAGCCAAAGCCTGTGGCCAGGTGAAGGCAAGGACTGGTCTGGGGAGTGGACAGGCTTGGGGTGGCCTCCCAGCTCCTGCAGGGTTCCTCTCCCTCTCCTTCTTCCTGATGCTTGGCCAGCAGGACCGTGCTCAATGAGACATCAAAGCAAGTGGCTGAGCAGCAGAAGAGGCTCCCTGTGCTGGGGGGGCGAGCTGACTCCGCTGTTGAGGTTCAGAGGAGAGATTTGCTGGCAACAGCTGGGCTTTGTGGAGGGCATATGGCTGGGCCTGGTGTGGCCAGATTTCACCCGAGTGCCCTTAAAAGTGCAGCAGCTGCTTCCATCCCTGCCTTTCTGCCTTGCCCTGCTGCCCAGCCCACCTGCCGTTTCCATGAGTGTGCTCCCCAGACGGGGCGGTGAACGTCTCTCTAAGCTGCTATTCTTTTCTGGGATGGCTTCACCTGCTGGTACAGTGGCCCTGCAAGGTAATGGCCAACATATGGAGCTCCTGGCTTTGCCAAATTCCCTTGGAACTTGGTGATGGCCTTGTAGCAAAGGCTTAGTGTGACAGTAGCCTTTAGGGAGCACCGTGAATTAACCAAGGTGCAATCGGGGCATGGAGGAGGATTCGGGGCATGGGCGGCAGAAGATATTGGGATTCTAACAACCTGGGTTCTAGCTCAGGTTCTGCCAGGAATGACATGAAGTTGGTCAAGTCCCTCAGCGGCACTGAGCTGTAGTTTCTCATTGATCAAATGAAGGAGTGAGAGCAGATGATCACTACCATTGCCACCACCTCCACCAGTGCCAGGTTCTTCCAGGTGCTCTGTGTGTCCCGCGTATCAGATTCAGGGATATCAACGGTCTCTGTTTCAGGTTGCATTTGTGCCCCTCCCCCATTTTGGAAGACTCCTGTTTCCTCCAACCAAATCTTACATGGAACCCAGATTTAAAACAATTGCTTTGTTTGAAGCAGGAACAGGGAACATGGCCTCCCATTCCAGCCATTCGGCCTCCCTCCCTCCCTGTGTCTCCACCTCGGGTTATGGCTGGATGATCCCTGGTGGGGGTGGATTTGTTTTCTACTGCTGTGGTGGAAAACCACCATAAACTTGGTGGCCTTATTTTCTTAAGAGTTCTGGAATCCACAAATCTGAAATATGTCTCATGGGGCTGAAGTCTAGGCGCTGGCTGGGCTGGTTCCTTCTGGAAGCTCTGGGGAGAATTTGTTTTCTGGCTTTTTCACACTTGTTAACAAATGACCCCTTCAGCTCACCCCAACTTCTTGCTGCCATAGTCACATCTCTGCAGTTCAGTTCAGCGTCGTCATGCGTGACGATGCTGACCCGCCCGGAGCCAGCGTGAGTCTCCCATCACTTCTTCCAAGCCCCCTTTGCCATGGGCATTAATACCCACAGGTTACAGGGACGAGGATGGGAGACCTTGGGCCACTGTTAACCTACGCAGGGGTTCTTTCAGATGCTCGGAACTGGGCACACCAGTAATGGAAACTGTTATCAGTCGACTCCCTTAGGAGCTGTTTTCCAACTCTGTCTCCTCTTTTGATCACTCTGATCTGGCCACAGGATGGGTCTGGCAGGGTTTTTTTTTCTCTGAACCTCAGCTTGGGGAGCCACAGAGCTGGCTCATGCTGAGGATCCCAGTGCTCCTCTGCTGCCAATGCTAAGGGTGTCTTTGATCATTGTGGCAACGCCAATAGCAGTTATCTCCCCCTTCATGATTAGCTCCACTCAAGCTGGGTCTAAACGATATCAAAACAGCCAGTCAGAGCCATCAGTTTACTCAGGCTGTCAATTTAGTAGAAAATAAAAAATCAATTGAATGAATGGCTTGGGTGAACCTACAGGTTGTCTCACAGCTTGGGTGGAGTCTGAAAGGCTGTGAGATGCTGCAGCGATGGGGGTCCCACCGTCTGAAGATGGCTCGTCCTTCTAAAGGGCCACCCTGTGCCTGTGGTGACAGACACAAAGCCCTTTCTCTGAATTTTCTGGGATCATAGCTGTTTCAAGCAGTTTCACACTGACAATCTGATTTTGTTGCACCAAAGTTCTGAGGTAGTTAGGACAGCCAAGGAAACTGAGGCAGGGATGCACAATAAGAATTTTTTTTTTTAACAGAGAGGGACAGTGAGAGAGAGAAAGAGAAAGAGGGAATCAATTTTATTTAGTCTGCCATGTGGCTGTTGTTGCTCCCAGACTTCTTGTGTACGTGGTGCTAGGGTTTGAACTCGAGTACTTGTGCATGCCAGGCAAGTGCCGTAACCACTGAGTTGCTGCTGCAGCCCCTCAATAAGAAATTTAAAGGTACATGACATCAGCCACTAAAATGCGCTCAGAGCTACCGCAAGCACTTACCTAGATTAGATCACAGTGCTCCCAACAACTCTATGAGCGGAAGCTGCTCTGGTCCAGATTTTATGAGGAATAAATGGAGGGAAGGGCCAGGATCCAAACGCAGGTCTCTCAATTCAGATCCGAAATTCTCAACCTGGATTGCGCCTTAGGTTCACAAGAGAGCCTGGAAATGGGGAAAGTGGTACACAGGGGGTCACTCGTGCGGGTCTGTGTGTAAGAGCCCAAACTGGAAACAGCCTGGAAGAGGCTCTGGCACATCTCCACGACAGTGGGGTGCAGCTGCAGAGGGAGCAAGGACCCTCTCAGCACGGCCTCAGGGAAGAGCCTCCAGGAGAAAGGCAGCGCGGGCGTTGCTACTTCTAGTTAAGAAAGGAGGAGATGGCGTTTACATGCATTGCAGATAGGTGGATTGTAAACACACTAATCCGGGAACAGCACTATGTACCTACATGTTTACATGCCTGCATGCGTCCACGCAATTGGCCTCCAGAGCTGAGGCTTCTGCACCTACAGGCTCAACCAACCATGAGCTGAAAATGTTAAAGAAGGGGCTGGAGCGGTGGCTCGGCGGTTACGGGGCTTGACCAGCATGCGCAAGTACGCGGATTCAAACCCCAGCACCCACGCACACAACTAAGCATCAGAGCAACGAAAGCCATGCGAAAAACTCAATAAAAACTGATTCTCTCTGTCTGTCTCTCACACTGTCCTTCTGTCTTAAAAAAAAGGAAAACGTTAAAGAAATTGCATTTGTGTGGAACATGCACTGACTCTTGTTGCCATTCTTTTCTAATCAATACACTATAATAGCTATTTACATATCTTTCATATTATATTTGGTGTCACAAGTAATCTAGAAGGGATTTGAGGCATGCAGCAGGATGTTGAATAGGTGCTGTGGAAAGAGAGCACCATTTTATGTGAACCTTGGTGGGTGTTCGTACCCTGAGGGGCCCTGAAACCAATCCCCGAAGGATAAAGAGGGACAACTAAGCAGGTGCACATACACACACGCGCACACACACACACACACACACACACACACACAGAGTTCCAGTTTCTCACGTATAAATATGTAAGTAGCTGAGTGATGGAATCCACCTAGGTGTCCCCTGGTGGATGAATGGATAAAGAAAATGTGGCACCTACACACAATTGCATATTACTCAACCATGAAATAAAATCTGCCATTTGCAGAATATGGATGAAACCAGAAGACATTATGCTAAGGGGAATCCATCAGGTACATGGAGACAAACGCTGCATGCTCTTCCTCTTGTGTGGAAGGCAAAGTCGATCTCAGGGAAGCAGAGAACAGGTGGTGGACGCCAGGGAGCGGGCAGCGCAGAGAGGGGTGGAGGGTGTGGTGAGTGGGTAGAGGGGAGCGGTTTCACAGGAGGAATAACCTCTAACCGTGGCACAGATACAGTTGACAGCAATTGTGTATTTCAAAATAGCGAATAGGATTTTCAATGTTCTCAACACAAATACCTGATCCATGCCTGCGGTGATAAATATGCCAGTTGGCCCCATCTGACCATTCACATGGTTCCCGCCTGATTGAAGTGCCATGCTGTACCCCAGGAATATGTGTAACTGATGTGCATCAATTTTAAAAATTAATAAAATATGTTTAAATATAAACCATAAAATGAAAACCAGGTTTCTGTAGGAAGAGAGAGGGAACAGAATGGAGGGGATTAGAATAGAAGCAAAATGTCTTGGACTATACCATTTTTACACTTGATTTTTTGACTTTTGAACCATATGAATATTTTGAATAATTATAAAATCAAATTAAATAAGAGCAGTTCCAAAACATTAAAATGAATCGAAGGAACTTGAATGTCCAAGTACATATCTGGTTGGCAAAGCAACACAGAGTAACTATTCCACATGACGTGGAAGCAGTCATTTTTCTATGGTGTCCCTAGCATAAAACTCTGGGAAAATTTCAGCTGTTTCCACTGATGCCTTTGCTGATGGTAGCTGCTATTGTCATTTGGAGACCATTGTGTATTATAGGAGAAAAATGGAGTCATTATGAACGGGAGAGTTGAGGGTTAGTTTGTGCTTAGCATGTGTTTGACCCCCAGGAATGGAAAAGATATAAAAAGAACTGGGAGAAAAAGATTACCAATGAAGTAACTTAAAAATTCTAGTCTAGAATTTGAATTGGAAGTATGATACAGACTCATATTTTCTTCTTAAAACCACGTGATAGCTCTGTCCACTGAAAAGGCCCTGGAACAGCGAGCAACTCAGCGCAGTGAACGTCCTGAGATCTGAGTATGGCCTCGAACACTGTTTTGCTCTAGAATAATCCAAGGTGTCTTAGAGAAATGGATGATCCTAGGTTTGGGGCAGGAATGTACGGACTGGGGACAATACATGGACCATCTCAGAGGGACTCAGGAGCCAGACTGAATGGGCCCTCACTGCCCACCTCGGAATAATTGGATCAGAGCAAGAATAATCCTAGGGCAGCATTGAAACTCACCAAATATGTTACTGAGCTCCCACTGCTACTCTAAACACAGCTACAAACCTCCTTGTCACCCCTGGAGGATGCTGGGAACCTGCTCCCTGTTTTGGAAATTGGTACAGATGTCGAATCTCTGCTTTGTCTACTTGAACCATACGAACCTCTAGAAGCCACGGAGTTGATCAAAGACTCCTTTCTTTCTTTTTTTTAAAGAGAGAGTTAGGGCTGGAGCAGTGGTGGCTCATTGGTTATGGAGCTTGCCTGGCATGCACGAGGACGTGCGTTCAACCCCAACACCATGTACACAAAGCAGTCTTGGAGCAACAAAAGCCACGTGAAAGACTAAATAAAATTGATTCCCTTGTTCTCTCTTTCTCCCTGTCTTTCAAAAAATAACAATAAAGAGAGAGTTAATTTTATTTTTTCATCTGGTTTTTATTTTTCCTCCGCTGGAGTCTGAACCCGGGTCCTTGCGCCTGCTGAGCCACCACTGCAGCCCCATAAAGTTTCTTTTTATAGGAGCATTCCAGCTAACAAAAGAAGTAATCCTAGAGTTGGGAAAGTATTGTTTCCAAGCCTGATAGATTAATGAATCAAGGCAATGATTACAGATGATTGCCCGCATCATAAAGAAGAGTCAACTAGATACTGGGTAGCTTTGACGTGAAAGCACAACACCAACTATGAAGTAGTCTTTTTTTTTTTTTTACTCTGCGTAAAATTTTATTTTTACATATTAAAATGTTATAGATGGCAAAAGTAGTATTTAAATTCTTAAGTTGAAAAAAATTTTTGAAGAACAAATGCAACTGTCAGAACAAAATTAAATATACGTATAGTGTCTTATTTACTGATTTCTTTGTTTAATTATTCTAGAAAAGAAAATGAATGCAGCTTAAGGTGCAGAAACAATAGAGCATCAGTTAGAAGATAGATCAAAAGACAAGGTTGAGCCAGGATTGTGGCTTGAAAGTAGGCACATCAGAGCTCAAAGAAGCTGTTACCGACGAGGCCAAAGTGAAGTAATCCTGTCCAATAGTTCAGATTTGAAATTCCTTAGCCCTCGAGATCTGCATAGCAATTCACAGCGGATACAGGGATGGATGTACATGTTCAGCTCTACCAGGGGAATTTAACCAGCAAAATCCAGATGGGGAGAAACTGTGCAGGAATTTGTCCCCATGTTTTTAGAAATTTTGTCCTCATTTCATGACTCTTACTTGAATTCCAATGGAAACAAATGGTTAAAAATATCAAGTAACAGGGAAACAAGATTTTGATTGATTATTGAAGCAATTACGTGTTCTGTAGGGTTACTATTAACTGTATTTTTATTCAGAGCTGAGCTATGTTGCCCAGGTTGGTCTTCAACTCCTGGGCTCTACCAATCCTCCTGCCTTGGCCTCCTAAGTAGCTGGGATTTTAAGTGTGTGCCACTGCACCCAGAATTTATGATTTTTTTTTATATGATAATGATAATATGGCTATTTTTAAAAAGAGTTTTTATCTCTTAGAGATATGTACTGAGTCCATCAAATCTAATATCTGGGATTTGTTTCAAAATAATTGTTCTTTTTGGGTGGGGTAGGGAATTAGGAGGAGGCAGAGATTAAATGGGACTGGTCCTGAATTGCCAGTTGCTGAAACCAAAGGGGAACATGGGGGTTCCTCATGCTGTTCTACTTTGCACATTCCTAATTTGTTTCTATGTAAAAAGTTTAAAAATTTATGGAGTAAAAATGCTTAGGAGTGGACTCTGACTCAGTTTTGTTTTTGTTTCAATTTTAAAGCTCCCTAGGTGACTTTAATGTGCAACCCAAATTCCAGATCCTGCTTTAATCTTCCTTAACAGCTTTTCCCCAGTGGGGTTGGAACTCCACACTGCTGGAGAGACACTGTCCTGGAATAGCCCTCTCCCTCGCCACACATCTCATCTTGAAACTTTCTCAGTGACTTCAGTTTCAGGATTGCTGGTTCTATTTTTCGATTAGTTCTTCTAATTTCCGTAGTTGGTTTGAAACTTCAGGAAGTTAAAAGCCATTTTGTATTTGACTTGTTTTGCTGACCCACTTCTAGAATGAGGGTGTGGTTCCGAAGATTCCCTGTCTCCTTTCCCCCAAAAGGCAGAGCCTGTCTTCCTGGGCATCTGGGGGAAGTGAATTCAAGTCAATCAAGATGCTGGGTGCTCTTCAAGGAGGATGCGCTCAGGGATCTCCGAGGAGGTAGCAGAAAGCAGGGGTGGGGGCTGTGAGCAGTTTCTGCAGAAACCTCCGCTACCTGCCTGTTCTGCATGCTCCCTTAGAGCAGGAGAGCCACAGGATGCGCTTTAGATGGGCCTTATGGGAATGGCAGGCAAGGGCTGTTTGCACTGGAGATGATGAATTCCCAGGGGAAGGTGAGCTCAGGGATGATCCCTGAATCCTATGGACAAAGTGACAGCCGGAGATGGAACTTCCCCAGAATTGGGTCCATCACCTTTGTCTAACAATACAGGTTGGGTCTGACCTGTACGGTCACACAAGACCTTGAACTTGATTAAGGAATGCTTGGCTCTTTGTTTTGAAATTCTTAGTAAGAGAGGCCCCATGTTTTTGTTTTGCACTGGGCCCTGCAAATTCTAAGTGAAAGCAATCATTTGCAATATGACATTGAACGTGTGTGGGAGTCAAACCATCTCGATCCAAGCCCGAAGGATCTGGAGCCAACTTTGAAGCCTGGAGCCATGAGTGTAGTAAGTGGAAAGAGTGAGAAATGAAGGGAGGGAGCCAGTGGCTGGAAGGGCAGCGTAAGCCTTTTCAACATGGGTGAAAGAACTTTGCCGCTCAACTTGGCTTCTTCAGAGTGCACCTGGGAAAGGGGGTGCGGCAGGGGCGATCGGTGGCTTCAGCTTTGCACATGTTTAGAGAGGTGCACCAGCCGCCGGGACTCTGCTAGGGAAGGGGCGTGTGTGAGTGCAGAGCAGTCACATTCTAGGGCCCTGCTGCGGGCCATGAGCTGAGAACCACAGCTGGTCTATATGGGAGCCTGCAGCTCTGCCTTAGCTCATCCTGGTTGCTCCGCAGAAAGCCCTTGAGGTGACTGACAGACAGCAGAAGTCTATTCTCTCAGCTCTGGAACTGGAAGTCCAGGGTCAAGGTGACAGCCGGTTCTGAAGGCGGTGAGGGCCGCTTGCTGGTTCATAGCTTGCTCTCGCTGTGTGCCCTCTCGCTGGAGGGACGAGGGCACGCTCTGGAGCTACTTTTATAACGGTCCCATTCTTGATGGCTCTGCCCTCCTGACCTAGTCACATCCCAAGGCTCCATCCCCAAACACCTTCATCATCGGGGATTAGCTTTCAAATGTGAAGTGTGGAAGGATGCACACGTTCAGTCGATAGTGAACTCTAAGGCTGCTCTGCTCATTTTACAAGATTCCTATTTAATAAGGTAACCTAGCCCCTTATTGAATCATTTAGCAGACACAAATACATGTATTTGTTTTCCATTTGTGTCTGCATGCGCGCGCACACACACGTTCAGAATTCCAGATGTAGTTTGAATGGCAAGGTCTTTGTTCATGGTGCAGGACAAGGAGGCAAATGAACAAGATCATGGTGGGCGGCGACGAGAGCTCAGCACCAGAAAGCTCGGGGTTGCCTGTTCCTGGACCGTGTAAATCCAGGCATCCTCTGAAATGTCAACCCAGCCTTGGAGACAGCTGCTGTTGTTTCCTTCATGTTCAGATGCTGTGGATGACGTGGCTTAACGGAAAGAGCTGTGACTGAGCGTCATCAGAACAGCCTGCGATGACTTCTGAAAATGTCTTTACAGCGCGCTTCTTCAGGGGAGGGCCTGGACCAGCAGCTCAGGTCATCTGGAAGTGGTGGAAATGTGGCCTCCAGGCCCTACTGGGCCTTGCTGTGTCAGAACAGTGTGCTTTAGGAAGTCCTCTGGGTGACTGAAGTCAGCGGTGACATCGAGAAGCACTCTTGTAAGGCACCTCTCCTCTGCCCTCCAGCATGGGTGACTCCTGGCTGGTCCCAGCTCCTCACTGGGAGGACCTTACTGTGCGCGAACACGGCACCTTCTCGTGTGGCCTCATTGACTCTTGGGCTGTCACACTGCCTTCTTAGTTACTTGCTTGCTGTTCCCAGCCCTTAAAATCTATCTTGCGGAGTTTTCATTAAGCCAGGAGTCTACCTAGCAGAAGAACAGCGAAGCAAGAAACGCATGGGGAGAGGGCACCAGGGAAAGGGACCAGAAGGCGGAGGGAGGTACTCGTTGATCTCTGCTAGCTACTTTGGTCCACTCTGTCTGTTCCTCTATCTATTATCTATCATCTATCTATCTATCATCTATCTATCAGTCTATATATCTATCATCTATCTGTCATCTATCATCTATCTATCATCATCATCATCTATCTTTATCCTATCTATATTTATATCTATCATTATCTATCATGTGTCTATCATCATCATCTTTATCCTATCATCATCATCATCTATCTTTATCCTATCTATATTTATATCTATCATTATCATGTATCTATCATCTATCTATATATCTACATCTATCTATCATTATCATCATCTATCTTTGTCCTATCTATATCTATCATTATCTATCATGTATCTATCATCATCACCATCTTTATCTCTCCTATCTGTCTGTCTTTCTATCTGTTTATCATCTATCACCTACCTACCTACCCACCCATCCATCCATCCATCCATCTGCCCGCCTGTCTATCATCTGTGTATCTGGTCCGTCTGTCCATCTGTCTTTTTTTAATCTCATTGTCTTCATCTGCCCTCTGTCCTCACTTTAAATATTTTTAACTGAAACTAAGGACAGAGGGGTGTTGGAAGGGAGGGAAAAAGGGCTCTAGTGACCTTTTTAACCTCTAGAGGCCTTCGATTCTTCAGTTGTCAAAGAAGTGGGTGTGGAGTGGGTGTGAGTGAGCACAGGTGTGTGCTTGAGTGCCAATTATCGTTTCTCCAGATTATTGTAAGGCACTGGGGGAGCCCGCTTGTTGTAGCTTGCTGCCCACCCACAGAGGAGGTGGCTAGTTCATGGTGATAGTAACTGCATCTGAAAGGAGAGGCTGGGGGGCAGGAAGAGAAGGCAGGAGAGTGGAGCCAGCCACAGGAGGGGCCTCTCCTGTCTAAGAGGGAAGCTGAGGTCAGGGGGTGGGGCCAGCCGAGGGGCAGGCAGCAGGTAAAGTGACTGAGGCTGGTGGAGAGAGACACTGAAGGTGGAGGGCCACATTGCTTTATAATGAGGTGTCTCAGAAATAAGGAGGAAAAGCACTTTTTATGGCATTAAAGAATCTAAATGAACGTGTCTTTCGATGAATTGCATGTTTACGTTTCAGGAAGGGAGATGAGCCAAGGCAGCCCGGGGAGGCTTCGCCCACGACTTTCCCACCCACTCCGTCCAAGTTGTGAAATATATACCTGCCTCCGTCTCCGAGTCGTTCCACCAGCTAATTATCTGTAAAGATTCAAATCATGAACTGCAACTCCAAAGCTTTCTATGGGCACCAGGGGAGTATTAAATGGGGAGATTGGAAGCAAAATTATAGTTCCCTCAATAGATTTTTGGGGGGGATTGATAAAAATCTGCTTTTAATTAAAAATATAAAGCAATAAGGTCTTGTATGCATAAACAGGAATGTCTTTGGGTCCCACGTGACTATACCTACGGATGCCTGCTGGGATCCTCTGCTGCCCGGTTTGTGGGTCTCTGGGAGGAGTGATTGATGGGCTGGCTGGATTTTCGGCCAAGAGGCCCCCCTCACTCCCAGAAACACGAAAACAGAGGCCGTAATGCAGCTCACAAGATGAAGTAATGGGTTGGTCTCTGTCTAGGTAGGGAATTCCGCCAAGCCCTGTGTTTTAAATAAAATGAGCTTTTGTGGTTCTTGGCATGGACCTGCCGGCACAGGCTGACCTTGGCATCTGTGAGCTGGGCTTTCCCTCACACATGGCTGCAGGCTGGACGTGGGCTCGGAGGTACCCGAGGGCGAGTGTGCTGGGCTCCCAGGACCCTTCATCCTGCAGCCTGTTCCCTTTGTTCAGAAAAGGCAAGTTCAAGTCTTAGGCTCAGGCTTGATTTTGCCAAGATCTCAAATCTATCTTCAGCCCATTTATTTTATTTAATTTTTTTCAATTTCACTGCAGCTCACCCCCACCTGCCGCCAACGTCCCTTAGCTGGACTCTCCATGACCTTATTAGTCAATCTCTCAGGCCCTTTGCTCATGGCTTCACCATCCAGCCAAATCAGGGTGACGTTCTGCATGAAGTCCTCAGCCCAGGGCTTCCCGTGAAGCTGGGAGACCAGGTGGCCTGGGTTTCAGTTGGCGGCTTCCACCTTGGCTTCAGGACTCTCCCCTGTTACCAGTTGGGACAGAATTGAAAACACGTGACTCGGATTATAGCCTTGCTCTCCCCTGAGCTCTGACCCCTGGCTGGGCTTGGGAGGAATGTGTGAGCAGGCTCCACCCATGCCTGCGTCTCCCCTGTCCCTCCAGCTCCCCAGGACCCTGGGCCACAGGGCAGTGAGACACCGGATGCCGAATAGCAGTAGAGGAGCCCAGAGGGAATGCATAGAGACCGAGCAGAGGAACCTGAGCTCCCCCGGCAGCCAGGTCTGGGTTCTAGGTGCAGGAGCACAGGGCCCTGGGGAGGCGGGTCTGGAAGGCAGGCGCAGGCTTGGTTACTTGTAAGGGGGCGGAAGGCTAGACCTGGATTCTCTGCTGAGCTGTGGTCTGCCAGCTGCGGAGTCCTCGATTCTGAGTTGTCCAGGGAGGTCCCTGCCCAGTCAAGGTTCTTCATGAGAGCTGGAGATCACTGGTGTTGGTGTGGGAGTGCCTTTGCCAGGCAGGTGGGAGAAAGGAGAGGGCTGGACCCAGCCCCAGAAGACTATGAATGAGGCCCAGGCCCAGGTACTGGGGCAGCAGCCATTCCCAGGGATGGTGTGGGAACCGGACGCCAAGAGGTGTGGACTCCAAGGTGGGAGGAAGACAAGGAGCAAGCTGACTGCAGGTTGGAAGCTGGGGTCTTTGTCCTCAGGGAGGACAGGGCAGGTAGGGAGGGCCTGGGCCCACCTGCTGGCTTGGAGGGACAGGAGGACAAGGAGTCTGTTGAGCCTTGAACACACCTCAGAGCTTGGGTCCTAAAATGGAAACTTACCTAACACTGGTTTGTCCAGGGCAGGCCGGTGTCACCAAGAAGGCAAACAGGACGTGACTATTGAGCTCTTTCCTTTATAAGCAATAATTAGACACCTACTGTGGGCAAAGGATCATGTTAGGGCTGAGGACTTCCAATTATCCTCTACTCAGCAATATTTACTGAGCATCTTCTGTGTTCAGGTACTGGCTCCGCTTGAGGCCAGATGAGGAGGTGACGTGTCTCACTTGCAGGGAGCGAGAGGCAGGGTGGTGGGAGGTGAGCCCACAGAGGTCTGTGGGTGGTCATGAGAACTTTGCCCTTTACTCTCAATGCAGTGAGGAGCCACCAGCAGCTCTGAGCAGGAGAGACACGCTGCAATTTATGATTTGAAATTTTGCTTTACCTGTGTGGCCAGCTGACGTAGAGACAGCTCCTGCCTTGGGAATGTCCACAGTCTAGCAGTGGAGACGAGACTGGTGCATACATGGTGATAGTATAAGATAGGCAGTAGTAAAACAGGGGCACTCAGCTCCTACGAGAGCTTAAACTCCAAAAGGGGCAGCAGAGGTTTGCTTCAGCAGGGGCAAAGGGACGGTGGGATCAGTAGGATCTGGACATGGAGATCGGGCGGTGGGGTTGCACTGCAGGTCGAAGTGTGGGGAGCAGAGTCAAGACCTAGCAGGGAAAAGTCTGGCTGCAGGGAATGCTGTGTGGTGCAGTGGTTAGCGCCCAGGTCAGTGGGCAACGTGTGGTGTGGTATGGATCACCACGGAGCTGGTGCAGGATACATTCTTGGATCCTACCATGGAGATTCTGATTTGGAAGGTAGGATGGGGTTGGGTGCATGTTTGGATACATGGGGTGATTTTGACATAGGTCTGGATCAGAGCTCAGAGAGATTTGTCCTTGTGGAAACCAATAATTCCGGGTGGACCCAGAGCACCAGGGTGGGGCTTGGGCATGCTTTGCTGGGGAGCTGCTGTGGTCTGAATGATGTATCCCTGTGGAACGTGGGAGTCCTAGCCCCCAAGGGTGTGCCATCAGGTGGAGCCTTTGGGGAGGCCATCATGAAGGCAGAGCCTTATGAAAGGGGCCCCCGATCTTCCTCGCCCCTTCTGCCTCGTGAAGACGCAGGGAGAGACCTCCACGTGCGCAATCTCGGCAGACCTGAATCTGCTGGCACTTGGTCTTGGGCTTCGCAGCCCCCAGAACTGTGAAGGTCAATGCTGTTGTTCACCAGGCGCCCAGACCGTGCGGTTTTACTACAGCAGAATGAGAAGACTAAAGCAGGAGTCCTGGGCTGCTGGAAGCTGGGGAAAGGACTGCTCTGTCGGAGGTGGCACAGTGGGGGCTGTGTGTGGCCACGGCATCGGTGGAAACTGCACCGCTGCCATCGTGGAACCAGGACCCTTGGAGGTAGTGTGAGACGAAAGAGGCAAAACAATGGCCAAAGTCCACATGCACAGAGACTCCCTCTGCCTTGGTCACCTACTGTGTGCTTGGCACATAGTAGGCATGCACTGAATATTTCTGAAACCAAGGAATCCATAGGCTGTGTACTGATTGACCGGGTGGGGGAAGACAGAAAGAAGAGTAAGGATAAGGCCACCAATTCCAGTAAAAGATCAAGTAACATGGGATATGTAGGGGACGCAGGAAACAGTGGAAAGAGGCAGATGATACAAAAACCAGAAAGCAGAGAACAGAGGACACAAACAACCACACACATGCACACACACACACACACAGACATAGACAGACACACACAGAGATACAGACACAGACACACACAGAGACATAGACACGCACACAGACATGCGCACACAGACACATACACACACACAGAGACAGACACACAGACACACAAAGATACACACACACAGACACATACACACAGACACATACACAGTCACACACACACACAGAGATGGGCTCTAATCCCTGAGGCTTCTAGACCCGTGGGGTGTGCAGGGTTGCAGGAGTTGAGGCCAAGTTTTTTGTTGAACAGTCCCGGCCCAAGGCTGGAATCTTCTAGCTGTGTGACCTCCGGCAAATTACTTCATAGCCGCCTGTGCCTCAGTTTCCTGGGGTTGGTTAGAAGATGAAATAAAATGACACTTGGGTAGGGCTTAGGCAGTGCCTAGCACATAACAAGTGTCCCCTAAGCTTAGCTGCTACTGTTAACTGGGATTACAAGAGAAGGAGCCCAGTACCGGGTGCAGAAGCACAGATCCCCTGCACAGGACCTGGGCTGGGGCTACAGTGGGCTATGGCCACCACGGGCCACGGCCGCAGGTTGCACTATTGGCTGGCTGTCTTCAGACCTAAGATCCCAGAACAGAGCGAGGCAGCCAGGCAGTCCGTGGGGCTGGAAGGCAGGAAGCAGCCTCGGGGTGACCAGAGAGAGAGGAGGAGAGAAGGAAAGTGGTTGCTAACGAGGAGAAAATGGCTAGACTCCCGAGTCCTGAGGACACCAGGAAAATGAACACAGGGCTTCTGTCGCAGGGTTCTTTTGAAGGAGCAGAACAAATGTTCCCAGGCAAGGCGGCAGCTGAACTTCCCGAATGCCCAAGGGGTGTTTGGTGGAAAACACTCAGAGCTCCGATTCCAGCCGACAGCCCGAGCAGATGGGTTCAATAAAGCCAGTGATTATTTACATGAACGCGAAGACTGCGTGTGTTTATTTCTGGCTCCTGGGGTCTGGAAAGGAAGAGGAATGACTGAAACGAGGAACGTGCTGAAAGGAAAAAAATGGACAATCTAATGAGAAAGAAATGCTGATGCTCAGCACGAGCCCTTTCACGCCTGTGCCTCTGGGAGCTCAGCGTGGGGATCGCAAGCCCTCGGAAGACCTCAGACCCTTAACAGCCAGGATTCATGGCCGGGTCCTGGGAGTCGCTCTCCTGGTGTCAAGGGGTTGGGAATGAGGAAGGGACGGAGGGCTGCCCCTCAGCTGTGTGCCGGGGCTTGAGTGCTGCCCACCCGTGACTAGCTGTGACCTCAGGCAAGACCATAGCCGATCCGTGCTTCTGCTCTAACATCGGCAAGGGGAGAGCAGAGATCACACACCCTCACCGGGCGGTGGGACTTGCCATTACGGTCAAGGGCGCCCCTTCTGGTTCTTGGGTGGAGGCGTGTCCTCTGTGACCTTGGTATCCTGCCCTGGGATTCGGCTTCTGGGGAGGCAGGACTCATAGACCAACATGTAACCGGCTTTGTCTGGCTCTCCTGGGGTGGGGAACGAGCACGGGTGACGTGGCACTGCTCCTGGCTGGTGTCGCAGGCAGCGTGTGAAGAACGTGCCAGGCCCGCTCATGCCCCAGCAGTGTGCGCTGGAGTCTGGGGCTATAATGGGAGCAGAGCTCTGCTGGAGAGCTCGTCAGTCACCAGTTGCTGCCGTGGCTGCAGGAAGCGGGTTGGTTTCCGGCCAGCAGCTGCTGCGTGTCCATGGGAAATGCCCTCTTCCCATGCAGGGGATCCTGGCAGTGAGCTCCCTTCTCCCTTGCGAGCCCCACACGCTGGCTGCTGGACTGTGGATGCCGATGAGGGCTCCTCGGAGCCTGGGAGCGTGGCCATGGGGAGGAGGCTGATTCCCTATAAATCTCTTCACTCCTACGTTTCTCAGGGAGAAGGAAAAAATTAAAAGAGCATGTGGGGTTTTCTGAGTCTGTAAACGCCCTTGTCCACAGCTCTCAGGGGTTCCTTAGAATAAGGCCCCAGCAGACTTAGGGCAAAGCACATGCTTCTTTAGAGGACTCCTGGAAGCTCCTCCGACCGAGCTCTTTAGGGGAGACCCGGCGCTCCTCTGACCGAGCATTTGAAGAGATCTCAGGTGCTGCGGCCACTCCACCAGAGCCTCTGGCTTGCGCACTGTCTTCAGATCCTGGGTGCTGGGGAGCGCCGGCAGTCAATGGGGGACCATCGTTAAGTGGAGGCCTGGCCCCCACAATCCTGAGTTGGGTAGAGGTCTTTGTTTTTCCTTATTTCATCTTTTCCTGTTTAAGGATACTGACCCACTCGCCCAGTGCCATCTGCCACGTCCGTGACACCAGCACGCACCTGTCCTTCCATGAATCAGGCTCTGTGATGCGTACTTGCTTTTTGCTGACTGGGGTTTCAGCCCTGGGTGTCATCTAAGCGTATGTTTGCTCACTCACTCCTGTATCCAGAACAAGGCCTGGCACCTGGCAGGTGATAATGAACATTGGCTGAATGGAGAGTGTGGGGAACTGGCCTCTGTGAAACAGACCAAATCACAGGAGGCAGCAGGAGAGACCACAGGGGGGAGGAGGATGGAATGAATTAACCCAGCTGCAGGGCTGGCCCTACCAGGGCACGCTGACGGGGAAGGGAGAGCGTGCTGTTCATATGACAGAGCCCAGGGGACTGAGGTGGACTCTGGCTCCATCCAGGCTGCCCTGAGTTTCCAAAGAACCCCAAATGCAAGGTCTGCAGAAGGGACCTCTGTCTTTGGTTATAGGCGTCTTATCCCACCTGGACAGGTGTCTAGGTAGGAGCCAAAGCTTTTAAGGCATAGGACTGGTGAGAGTTAGGCCAGGTGGGCAGGACCCAGGTGACCTGGTTTCCAGGAGAAGTCTTATTCTGTACCAAATGCTTGTGTCCACCCAAATTCTCATGTTGAAACCCTAATCCCTAGTGTAACAGTATTTGGAAGTGAGGCTACGGCAGTCCTCTGTGATGGCATTTGGTGGCTTGAGTGAGGTCAGAGGTGGGGCCCTTTATAAAAGAAGGACGCCCAGGATCTGTCTTCCTCTGGTGCAATGAGAGGACAGCAGTCTATAAGGAGGAGGAAGCCCTCACAGGAACCAGAGGGCTGGCCTTACTTGATCTGGGGCTTCTCAGCCTGTGCTATGGTGAGAGATAAATGTGTGAATGCTCTTATCATCTTGTATTTAACCTTGTAGAAACTGTGATCATTTACATACATTCACGGTGCGAGTCGATGGAGTTCACCATGCTGTTGACACATGAGCTGTCTCAAGCCTTGATCACATCCGCCCTCCCCCTCAGTCCTGTCTTCTTCCTGGAAATCCCTCTTCTACACACGTGGTATTATTATCTAGTGTCCTCTATGACAGAAAGCTTGTGATGCTGTCCTTGTGTGTGTGGCTCACTGCACTTACCTTGACATCCTCCAGTTTTATCCACTTTCCTGCAAACGCTGTGATTCCGTTCTTATTTGTGGGTGAGGAGCGTGTCATGCGGCGTATACGCCATATTTTCCTGACCATTCATCAGCCGATCCCACATCTTAGCTATTGTGACTTAGCTCCTCAGTGAAGCCGGGCATCGAGCATTTCCCGTGGAGATGCACCCGGGAGGGGGATAGCTGGATCCTATGGTCATCCTAATTTTAGTTTCCGGAGGAAGCTCCACACATTTTTCCACAGTGGTTGTACTAATTTACATTCCCTTGAGCAGTATGGAAGAGTTCACGTTCTCCACATCCGTGCCAGCATTTGTTTATTTATTTATTTTTGGTAATTGCCACTCTGACTGGGATGAGATGGAATCTCCATATAGTTTTGGTTTTTTTTGCACCAAGGATAGAACCCAGGGGTGCTTAACCACGGAACCACATCCCCAGCCTGTTTTATTTTCTATTTTGAGACAGGATCTTACCGAGTGGCTCTCAGGGCCTCCCTAAGTTGCTGAGGCTGCTTTAAACTTGTGATCCACCTGCCTTAGCCTCCTGAACTGCTGGGATTACAGGTGCACCCCACCGCACCTGGCCTCCATAGAGGTTTTTTTTTTTAATTTTTATTAGTTGAATATGGAGTTACAATGGAGAGGGGAATCATTATCAAACAATCAAGAACAAATGTATATTTACGTAGTTAGCCAAGGCTGATGCCATGTCATGGATGCCCCCTTGGGTTCCCCATGGTTCTATGTTTTCACCAAAAGAACTCCTGTGTTAAAATGACTTCTCGTGGAGGTCAGGGATGTCCTTCTGAGTGTTGGCTAAAGCTGTAGAACAGTTTTTCATATATTTGTTGGCCATTTGTAGTTCTTCTTTTCAGAAATGCCTGTTCAGATGGTTGGCTCATTTTTATTGGACTATTAATCTTTAGTAAATATTTTGAGTTCTTTATATATTCTGGATCTTAATCCTCTGCCAGGTGAACAGCTGGAAGTGATTTCCTCCCAGGCCATAGGTTGTCCCTTCACTCTGCTGATTCTTTCTTTTGTCACCCTGAAGCTTTTGATGTCATCAAGTCTCACTTTTGTTTCCTGAGCCATTGAAGTCCTATTTGGGAAACCATTGTCTGTGCCAACATGGTGGAGCGTTCTCCCCGTGTCTTCCAGTAGGTCTTTGATCCGATTTGAGTTGCTCTTGCACAGGGCTGGTCTCGTTGCAGCCTCCTGCATGCGGCCTCCACTCTGCCCAGCGCCATTTTTTTTATTTGTTACATTCCAGCCCCATGTGCTGATGTACGTTTTTAGGACCGTCGTTAAGGATCTGTTGGCTGTAAACGGGTAGGCTTATCTCCAGAGATTCTATTCTGTTTCGTGGTCCACACGTCTGCTTTTACGCCAACACCGTGTGGTTTTGTTACTACGGCTCTATGCTATATTTTGAAATCAGGTATTGTGATGCCTTCAGCATTGCTCCTTTTGCTCAAGGGTGTTTTGGCTACTTGGGGTCTTTTGTGCTTCCATATGCGTTTTAGGATTGCTTTTTCTAGGTCTGTGGAGAATGTCATTGGTGTTTTGATGGGGATCAATATTAATTCTGCCTATGCATACACAGGGAGGTTTTTACATCTTCTGGTATGTTGTTCAATTGCTCTCTTCAGTGTTCAGTAATTTCATCGTAGAGGTCTTTCACCTCCTTAGGTGTATTTCCACATGTTTTATATTTTTGGAGGTGATTCTGAATGGGATTGCTTTCCTGGTCTTTTTCTCTGTGAATTCATTATTGGTGTCTAGAAAAGCTGATTTTATAAGTTGACTTTGAATCCTGCAGCTTTGCTGAATTTGTTTATCAGTTCTAAGATTCTTTTGGTAGAGTATGTAGGGTTTTCTAAGTATAGAATTGTATCATCAGCAAACAGGGATAATTTGACTTCTTCCTTTCCTATTTGAATCTCTTTTCCCTTTTTTTCCTATTGTCTAATTGCTTTGACTAAAATTTCAAGTAGTACATTAAATATGAGTGGTGAGAATGTATACACTTGTTTTGTTCCTGATCTTAGAGGAAATGTTTTCAGTTTTTCCCCATTTAGTGTGGTGGTGTATGTAATTTTGTCATATGTAGTCTTTATTTTGTTGAGATATGATTATTCTATACCTAATGTATTCAGGTGCTTTGTCACGAAGGAGGGTGGAATTTTATCAAAGGTTTCTTCTGTAACTATTGAGATGAATATGTAATTTTTTTGTTCTTAATTCTATTTATGTGCTGCATTATGTTTATTGATTTGCATATTTGAACCTTCCTTGCATCCCTGTAATGAAAATAACTTGATCATGGTGTACGATCTTTTTAACATATTGTTGAATTTGATTTGTAAATATTTAATCTTTTGATGATTTTTACACCTATGTTCGTCAGTGATATTGGTATATATCTTTCTTTTCTGTTGTTATTGTGTCTGTATCAGGTTTTGGAAGCAGGATAATACTTTCTTCATGGAATGAAGGGTTCCTTCTTATCTCACGGAATAGCTTGAGGAGCACTGGTATTAATTCTTTAAAGTCTGGTAAACTTCAGCAGTGAATCCTTACAAACCTTGGGTTTTCTTTGTCATGGGAATTCTTTTTATTACTGAATCAGTCTCATTGCTTCTCTGTTTTTCCAATGTAGTCACTCATTGTTCTAAACTTCCCTTATGGTGTTTTGGATGTACCCCGTAACTTCTGGTGTGCTGTGTTTCCATTTTCATTTTGATTCTAGGAGTTTTAAAATTTCCCCCTTGATTTCTTCAGTGACCCACAGTTCAATAGAAAGAGGTCAACAGTTATTTGAATATTTTTGAATTTGCTCAGACTTGCTTTATGGCCTAATATGTCATCTATTTTGGAAAAAGTCCCATGTGATGATGAAAAAAATATGTACCCTACAACTGCTGGAGGAGATTCTATAGATATCCACTAAATCCATGTGATCTATAGTTTAAATTGAATGCTGATATTTCATTTCTTTTTTTTATTTTTTGGTCTGGATGACCTATTAGTGAATGAGTATTGAAGTCACCCACTGTTATTGTGTTAGGGCCTATCTCTCCATTTATGTCCAGTAATGTTTGTTTGGTAAGTTTGGGTGCTGTGACATTCATATATATTTATAATATATATTTACAATCATTATATTTTCTTAGTGACTTGCTCCCTTGATAAATACGTAGACCTTCTTTGTCTTTTCTAATTAATTTGGCTTAAAGACTATTTTTGTCCTACTTGATTTCAGATTCCATTTGTTTGCAATGTTATCCCATCCTTTCACTTTCTGTGTCTTTGCAGGTGAAGTGAGTTTCTTGTGGACAACATATTGTTGGGCCTTATATCATAATCATGCAGACAATCTGAGTCTTTTTCTTATAAAGAGGGAGAGGGAGATAGAGAAGGGGGGAGAAGAGAGAGAGAGAGAGAGAGATCCAATTTTATTTATTTTTTATCTTGTTTTTGTTTCTCCAACACTTAGTTGTGCATGTGGTGCTGGGGTTTGAACCCAGGGCCTTGCACATGCCAGACAAGCACTCCAACTGCTGAGCTACCACTCCAGCCCCTATCTGAGTCTTTTAATTGGAGAATTAAGATAATTTATATTTCTGTCATTTTGTTGATTTTCTTTGGGTTGTTTTGAATAGTATATGTTCATTTCTTCCTATTTTATTCATCTTGGATGTTTGATGGTTTACATTTTGTTGATTGAATCTCTTGTGGACCTTTCTATTGAGGGTTATTCTTTCCTTGTTTGAGTGATTATGTTAATCTTTTTCTCCTTCTGGTATAGGATTCCCTTAAATATCTTTTGTATTTCCTTTCATTTATGCTTATTCTGGAAGGTTTTTACTTCTTCAATTATGAAAGATAATATTGTTGGGTATATTAATTTTGACAGTCATTTTCTTTCAGGACATCATTCCACACCTTCCTGACCTTTAGAGTTATGCTAAAAAATCTGCTATTCTTTTAATGGCTTTACCTTTGAATGTGACTTGGTGTTTTTCTCTTTCAACTGATAATATTCTTTCTTTGTTCTGTACTTTTGGTAATTATGTCACGGAGAGATTCTTCTCTAGTTATGTCTATTTCAGATTCCAAATGCCTCCTATACCTGGATGTGCATGTCTTTCCAAAGATACGGAGAATTTTCTGCTATTATTTCACTTAGTAGGTTTTCTATGCCCTCAGCAGATAGCTCTCTTAGTGGTATGCCAATTATTTGGATGTTTGCATTTTAAATGGTATCTCAGATATGTTTAATATTCTTTTTATTCATTCTTAGTTTTTTTCTTTGCTGCCATCTGAATATATTATTGGTGGATTTCTCTTACAACTCTGATTTTCTTTCTTTTGCTTGATCTTGTCTATTGTTAAGGCTTTCAATTTTGTTTTTAATCTGACCTATTGAGCTTTTCACTTCCAAAATTTGTTTTTGGTTATTTTTCAAAATCTCCATTTCTTTATTGAGGTGCTTGTTACATTCTGCATTGTGCCCCCCTTAGCTCCCTCAGCTGTTGATTTGTATTCTCTTGTATTTCGTTGAGCTTTAAAAATTCTTTGTTTGAATTCTTTTTCCAGCATTTCATCCTCTTTGGTGTCTTCAGCATCTGTTGCTAGGGAGTGGCAATCTTTAGGAGGAGTCATATTGCCTCTTTTTTTTTTATCTTGCGTTTCTTTGTTGAGATTTGCACATCCGTGGGATGTGTATCTCTTCCACTTTTATGTGGGGTCCTTCGCAGTAAGCAAGCAGCCTTCTCTTAACAGTATGTTCTGGGACATCAGTTTGTTGTGACATGTTGAGTTTAATTCAAATTGGACTTTATAGTGTAGTTTTCCTGTGGCTTCTTTGGCTGTGCTTAGTAGGTACTAACAGATGCATACTGTGTGAGTGTGACGGACCTGCTTTCCCTGTAGGTATCTATCATAGGAGTGGGGTCCGTCTACTAGTTTAGGTACGGTATAACCTGCAGAGTATGTGGGATGTGCCCTTTTTGGCTAATCCTACAGTGGGAATGGAAGACCCTGGAAGGTTTAGGGGGTTTCCACAGGTTCTGTTGATATTGTCTCTGTTACTTGAAAGCAATTCCACTACTGGATGTTCCAATCATGGAACCTTTTATCTTCTACTTAGGCAAATAGGTGAAATCCTATTGGTTTCAGAAGGAGAGGCAGGGTCCGGTCCACAGCTCCCTCTCTGTGGCACTTACCTCCAGTTTTGTGAGTTGTTTAAATGGGACAATGTCATTACTGGAGGAAGGTAGAGTTGCTGTAGGCTGAGCTGGGAGTGTTGCCCAATGACCAAGCACCCACCCAAGTGCTTGAAATGTCAGGCTCAATCCCCGGTGCTTCCCAGAAAGGAGAGAAAAAAATATATATGAAGAAATAAAGTAAAAACCAGCTAAGAACATCAATAACAACTTCATTGACAACCAAAAAATGAAGGGTAAAAATGATTTAGAATAAAACACAAAGATTTAAAAATAATAAAAGAGAGAAAAAAGGAAAGAAAGGTAGAAGGAGAATAATAAAGAAGTAAGAGAAGGGAAAAGAAAAACAGAAAGAAAAAGAAAAGAAAGAAAAATACTAAAATGAGAAAAAAGAAACAAAACCAAAACAACAACAACAACAAAAAATGTTAACAGAAAACAAAAATCTCCTCTCATCAGGAAGCGCAATTGAGCGGACGCAGCCTCTGTCAATCCAACCTCTCCTGGGCCGTCTTCCTGGCTGGATGCTGCTTGGACAGACAAACGCTGGGGTCAACCAGTCCAAATCTTCTCCTTCCTGGTGCTGTTCAGGTGACTTGGGGAGTCCATTCGTGGCCGAAGGCAGCCGGACCGCTGCTTGGCTGCCGTGCACATTGGCGGAGCTGGAGTGGAACGGCTCTGCCGATAAAGTGTCTCTGCAGGACTATGGGGGGCATCACCACGAGCAGGGTAGGCGAGATGCTGTGGGTGCTGAAGAGCTGGACTCTAAGCATTCTCCCCGGAAGCTTGTGCTGGGCAGGACAGGGAGAACACCCGCCCTGTGGGGGTGCCCCTTTGTGCCTCCACGACGAGGGGCCAGGGACTCTCAAGGCTCTGTGCGGGGGGATGGTGTCAAGTCTGTGGGACCCGTTGCCCACGATGCTGGTGTTCCCGGCCCTGGCTCCCCCCTGCCATCATGTGCACCTGCTTACCTCCCTGGATGCTGAAGTTGGTGGTCAGACCGTCAGACCACGCACTCTGATGGGAAGTGCTCCCATTCTCCTTGCGCTGCAGCATGGGGTTCCCACTGCACCCAAGTCTGAGGGACTTGGGTCAGAGCCTCCCCCAGGCAGAACTGATTCTCACAGTGCCTGCCTGCTGCACCAGAGCAGTGATATTGCTGTGGGGACCCAGAGACGCAGGGAAGATGCAGGGGCCTCTGTCTCCCAGAGCCGCCAAGGCAGCTGGGAGCCGCTGTGCCGCACGCATCTCAGGACGGCTGCCTGTTTGGCCCGTGTTTCTTTCTGCAGGGTGCTGAATCCTGTGCCGTTGTGCTCCTCACCTCCACGCCTGCCAAGGCCCTCCTTGCTTGCAGGCAGCTGCATATGGAGGTGGGTGACCATGGGGGGACACTGGAGCTCAACAGCAGACACTGAACGCACCCACTGGTCTGCGCTGCTGGGCGCTTTGGCCCAGCCACAAGCACCTGCTGCTGGTTGTCTGAACCGCTCCATGGGGAAGCAATCCAGGCAGAAGAGGCGGGCTGCAGCCCCTCTGCCCATGCGTCGGCACTCTCTCTCCGCCCCACAACAACTCCCAAGCAGGGACTGGGCGATAAGCACCCCATTGCTTCGTCCCTCGGGTGGGTGACTCCCAGCCGTCTCCTGGAGTTTCTCAGCAGGACTCAGTGTGCCAAGTGCTAACTCTCTTGATAGCGTCTCTCTTGTTGGCCTCCTCTCTCTCCCAGGCTCTGTCTGTGCTTCCTGAGATCATCTCCCAAATAAATTACCTCCATTTGAATTCTCCTCACAGGGCCTGTTGCTAGGGAAACCCAAACTTAGTTACCTGCTTTCACATCCTCGCTCTGCACCAGCCTTGCTGTTCAGGATCCAAACCCGGGTTTAGGGGCAGAGCTGGAGACTCCATCTTGTGATTACTGAGCTGCAAGACCACATTTCAAAGGGTGTGGCTTCAGGGTGGAGTGTGGGAGGGGGCTTTCTGCACACTACTCCAGAGCTATCTTCAGCTCCCTCCACCTCCCACATTCGGGGTGGTTGAATCGACCTCTGTAGTAACTTGTCCTAATCCATTTGTCTGGCTAGAACAGAGCACCCAAGACTGGGAAATTTATAAAGCAAAGAAGCTTACGTCCCACCATTCTGGGAGCTAGGAAATCCAGGAACATGGTGCCAGGCTCTGGCAAGGACCCCTGTGCCACATCAGGAAGTTGCAGACATGCAAAAGAGGGTTGAATTTGCTTTTATAGCAACACCGGTGATAATGTGCTCCAAAAACATTAACCCATTTATGAGGGGCATGCCTGCATGGCCTGCTGCAGGTGGGGTCTGGAGTGCCCCCAAAGGCTTACGTGTTGAATGTTTGGTCCCCAGTGCAGCAGTGTCCAGAGACGGGGCTTTGGGGAATTGATCAGGTCTCCAGGGCTGCGATCTCATGGATGGATTAATCCAATCAGGTGTGGGTTCATAACTGAACCGGACTGTTGGAAGGTGGTGGAAACTGCAGGCTGTGGGGCCCAGGGAGGAATAGGTCATCAGAGGAGATCCCTGGAAGGGTGTGGCTTGTCCTCTCTCTCTCTCTCTCCCCCTTTGTTTCTGGCCTGCCACATGCTCCCTGCCTGACGTTCCTGCCGTGGCTTCCTGCGTGAAGTTGCTGCTGTGTGCTTCCTCTCCACAAGCCTGCAGCAACTGTGGAATAACCCTTTTCCCTCTGGTTGATTTCCTCAAGTGCTTTGTTAAGCTGACTAACACCTTGCACTTGGCCTAATCACCTCTTAAAGGCTCCACCTTTAATACTGTCACAACCTGAGATTTGGAGGGGACATTCAAGCACAGCATGTCTGTTGAACCACACACTGTTTTTCGGTTTCCATTGTCCCTCATTTCCTGCTTGAACATACACGGTGGCTTTGCAGCTGGTTTCTGTGTCTCCATCTTCCCTCCCCTCCTGATCTGCCTTCTCCAGGGCTTCTGGAGGGAATTTCCTCCTCCGACTGCCTTGGTCTTTTTCTGGAAATACTTGCTGATGTCCTGTTGCTTGCAGGAAAACATGAAAATTTCTAAGCCCCACATTGAAGGTCCTGTTGGGCTTTCTAGAACCGCTCTTGGCATTTTCCCATCATATTCTAGAAATACCGGACTTTTCTCCATTCCTAGTATGTTCTCTTTTGCTAGAGAATTTCCCTGCACGTTTTTGACAGCCAGCATCCCTGGAGTCTGCATAGTAACTGAAACATCTTCTCGTGTCTCATTCTCCAATTACTCTGGTCTCCATGCCTGTCTAGAACTTTGTCATTGAACAAACACTCATCCAATCAGCTCTTCTGAGCGTTGGGTTTGGGGGGTTATAGAAGATGCGTATTATTTGTTTTGTTTATCGGTTCATTTGTCTTCTTGTTTGCTTATTTTATCTAGCTACACATTTTGAGCCCCAGGCGTAAATGCAATGTGGCGCCTAGCGCAGGATGTGCAGCGAGTGTTTAGCAAACCTTTGTAATTCAAATCGGACTAAAATGAATTAGATCCTGGACAATAAGAGAGTCACCTTGTGCCTCGTGTGAGTGATCCAATTCCATAGATGTGAAGTACCGTAGAAAATGCACTTAACACTAAAGCGCTACTGAGCATAATTTAATCTTTCTCCGATGATTCAAAAGCTCTCCAGGATCCTGTAGTGCTGCGGGGTCATCAGTGAGAGCATCAGTTCTCATTGTGTGGAGCTTGCCAGTTAGGAGCTCAGGTTGATAGAGTTCCGGAGAAAGCAGCATTCTCGTCTTCTTTCCCAGGCCAGCAATTTGCTTAAGTGTCTTTATAGTGCACATTATAATCAAATCTTTGATTTAAAAAAATTTTTGGACAAAGCAGGTTAATTCTGGTGAGCTGTTGGGTGGATAAGAGTATAATTAATAGTGGAGTTCTGGAGACGAGCTGGCGCGGTCAGGTCCCTGTGTGAGTGGTTGAGGCTCCCGCAGTGGAGACGGAAGTGGTGTTCTGGAAGGGTGATCCCGGAGTCACTGAGGGGGGAACCTACCTCCCTGTTCTCCTTTGTGCAGATCAGGCTGGAGGCCGGTGGGATCGCTTCCACGTGAGCTGGGATACGAGCTGAGCTCCCTCTTTGGTTCTAGAATTACCAGCTGGTTAGAGCAAGACGGAGCTGAGGTCTGGAAACTTCTTTTTTTTTTAAGACAGAGAAGGACAGTGAAAGAGAGAGAGAGAGAGAGGAGGAAGACAGAGAGAGAGAGAGGGATAGAGATAGAGGAAGAGAGAGAGGGAGAGAGGGAGAGAGAGAGAGAATCAATTTTGTTTAGTTTTTCATGAAGCGTTTGTTGCTCTGTTACTTCTTTGTGCACGTGGTGCTGAAGTTTGAACCTGCAACCTAGCGCATGCCAGGTAGGCACTATAACCACTGAGCCACCGCTCCAGCTCCAGGTCTGGAAACTTTTGAAAATCCGCAAACACAACTGTTATCCACACAATGCAAAATAACCAGCTGACTTCTGACTTCAGCTCCCACATGGGAAGAACTTGAAGCCATCACCCCAGAAAAAACTGAAAGAACTGAAGACTAATGGCTTCGCTTCAACCCCCTCCGAGATCTGAGGCTGCAGGCTCCGAGATCTGAGGCTGCAGGGCAAAACACCCCTCGAGTCTAGTGAGACAGGGAGTCCAGTGAGGCACAGCCAAGATCTGGTTATCAGAACCCAAAGCCACCAGCTCTGTAGCCTGGCAGGAACACTTTTACGAGGATTTCACCAATTGCTGGAGGCTGAGAGTGAGGGACCCGGGTATTTGGTGATTATAGGATGGAGGTGTGTGAGATGAATGACAGCAACATCATGTGGGACGGTGGGCGTCCACTGGGAACACGCTGCTACAAGGTCCCCGTGTGACACGTGAGTGGAGGTGCACTTAGATGAAGAACATATGCCGGAAACTCTAGGGCAACTGCCAGCGCTTTCTAAAACCAGAAGTATAGTTGATACTCTAAGAGGAGATAAAATGGAATCATAAAATAATGAAGGCCAAAGAAGACAGAAATAGGGGGAAGAAAGAACAAGTGTAATGAATAGACAGCAAACATAGCAGACAGGAAACTAATTCAATCAAAGACCACTTGAGTGGAAATGAATGCACAAATTAATTTTTATTTATTTATTTTAAAGAAAGACATGGAGAGAAAGAGAGAATCAATTTTTTTTAAATTTTTCATCTGACCTTTGTTTCTGCGGCACTGTTATGTATGCGGTGCTGGGGTTTGAATCCGGGTCCTCGCGATGCCAGGCAAGCGCTGCAACCACTGAGCCACTGCTCCAGCCTCTGAAAGCAGAAATTTCAAAAACAGAATTTGCTAGAGGAGATTAAGAAAAACCAAGACCCCAGTTCTATGTTGCTTATAGGAAGCCTATTTTAAATACCAAGACTTCAATAAATTATAAGTAAAGACATGGAGAAAAATAGTATAACGTTGGTCTAAAGAAAGTGTGAGCAGATATATTAACTTCAGCCAATGACTGAAGAACAAGGACAGCCATCAAGGATAAAGACTGGCATCATTGTGAAGGCGGTCAGTCCTCCGAGATGGTACAGCTCTCAGAAATGTCTCACTGTGTACGCACCTGACCACCTATCAAAACGCACCAGGCAGAGGTTGGAGCAGTGGCTCAGTGGTTAGGGCCCTTGCCTGGCATGCGCCAAGTGTGCGAGTTCAAACCCCAGCACCACGTACAGAACGAAGTCTTGGAGCAACGAAGGCCACAGGAAAGACTAAATAAAACTGATTCCCTCTCTCTCTCTCTCTCTCTGTCCTTCTCTCTTTATTAAAAAAAAAATCCACCAGGCAAAGAATGATGGGATGGCCAGAAGAAAGAGGTGAATCTGCCACTGTAGCTGGGAACTTCCACATCCCTTTTTTGCAACAGATAGATCAAGCAGGCAGAGAATGAGTAAGGACACACATACGTGACTTCAGATCACTCCTTGGGTTACGTAGGACCCAAGCTTCTCTGTTGTCTTTTATTTTCTCCACCTCTTTATTTTGTTTCCATGACCTCTTTGACACATCTGAAGCTGTCTAGAAACATGGTCCAGATTTAATTGGAAAACCTAACCCTGCTTCTACTAAGGCAGGGAATAATTCCCCTCTTTGATTTATAAGAGACAAGATAAGGCATATGGCGCTGTACTTGTGGAATCCCTGCTTCATTTCAAAGTACTTTTCTCTGCCCTGCCTCATTAGCCCCTTCCAGCTGCTATCTGAAGAATGGGTTTGAAGATATTGGCCTGCAGGCGGAACAGGGGTAGGACTCCTGTTTTACAGGCTTCAGAGTGCAAGATTCAAAGGGATCAGGTGACTTGACTGTGACTACGCAGATAGGAAATGACAGATGTGGGGAGAGAACCTCACTCTTTCCATTCTTACCCCCACTATTCCATCCACTGCAATGGGTGTCTTCTCCAAATAGCTGGGTTTGAGAGAGATTTCTTTGCATGCTGCTATTTTGGAGTTGGTAGACAGAGCACTGGGGAGACACCCCCCACCAACACACTCCAACATCTGTGCAGTATTCCCTTCCAAAGATGTTTTTGAAAACAGCAGCTAATGTTTATGAAGTCACCCTGGATGTGATAGGATACTGTCACACATTCGATGCCTCCCGCCCTCCCTCCCGCGCTCTTCTGTTCTGCTCCCCTCCCTCCACCCCCACCTCCTACAGACCGCTATATTTGAAGCTACCGTTGCTTCCAGAACAGAGTCAGAGAAAAAAGGCTTCAAATGCTTGGCTCTTCAGATGTATTCCTGGTGCAAGTGGGAGAGATTTGGGGGAATACACGTTGTACCATCATTTCTTTTTCTTTTATTTCAGATGAGATGTTTTCAAAACAGAACTCTCACTGGGATCGGGAAGAAGATGGCTTGGAAGGCCACAAGGGGAGTGTCAGCCCCGACTCCTGCCTTTCAATCTTCCTCATGTCCCATGGCCAGAGGAGGTGAATGTCAGAGGTCAGCCACAGATCTGAACATGTGAGAGTAGAGGGGGAGATGGCTCAAGCGATGTCCACAGCATGGTGCGGGAATGACTGCAAAAGGGGTCTGGGCTGGGTTAAAGAGAAACCAGTCCCCCTGTGGCCTGAACCATCAGGACAATGGCATCAGAAGCTACAGGGCTCCAAGGGCAGGGTGGCAGGTCACTAAGAGAGGGGTGTTGCTGGTCACCACACAAAGGGCACACTGACTTGTGCAGCACAGAGCCCCGAACAGAAACTGATGGTCCCCATTTCCTTGGCTGCATGGCTGTCCCCATTTCCTCGGCCACTTTCCATTACAGGAGCCACAGGGGCTAATGGTATTTCCTCAGCTTCCACTGCAGCCTAGGGTAGCCGTAACGTCACCCAGTAACAGCCACTAACCTCCAGCCTGGTGCTCTGGGAAGGAAATCACTCTCTTTGAATGCCTCTCCACCCTGAACGTGCCTCGGAATCATCTGGAAGGCTTGCTAGAGTGCAGACTCCCAGTTCTGATTCCATAGTCTTGGCTGGGGCCTGAAGATGTTCAATCCTAACAAGCACCTGGGTGATGCTGCTGGGGTGGAGACCAGACTTGGAGAATCAGATTTAGCTCCCTGGAAGTCAGGAGGATAATTATCTGCAATAAGATACAATCCTAACCAACACCAGGTTATGTCTGACGCTAGTGACAGGGACAGGGACACTTCAACAGATGTCAGCATACAGGGATTCGACAGAATGCTCTGAAAAGATGGATTCTCAGCGTTAATGAGTGGAAGGCTGGAACTGGAGCACCTCAAGGAACCAGAGTGGGGCGGAAAGGAAGAAGAAAGCTTTGGTAAGATCGTATTTTCAACTACAGGGAAATGGGGGCTTGAGATGGGTATTAAGTGGAATTCAGAAAAATAAAGTTGGAATTGTATTCCTCTGAGTAAGAGGCTAGAAAATTCATATGCACGTATTCAATAGATTCTTCCTAATTTTGGGGAGGGAAAAATAGAAGGCCCACAGGGAGGAGTTAAATGAGTAATGTTCAACTTAATTTTCTGTTTATGATTTTTAGATGAGCAAAAATTGACTGTAATTGGCAGCCTGGAGGAGAACAGTTTAAAAATTCATTAAAACACATGCAGGTCAAATTCGCAGAAGGGTGGCAACAGAATCCCATCATAACTAGGACCTCAGGTCCCATGCCAGGTGTGTCCCTGTTTCAAACTCTTTGACACAGCAGAGCGCAGAGGAACTATTTGTGCATTTCCCTACGATGGATTTGACCTATATTATGAGACCATGTGTCCAACACTCACCTAATTGAAGAGCAGGACTTGGTGAGGCTGGGCACAAGGCAGCATCAAGTCAAGTTCATCTGTCATACATGCAGCTGTGCCCAGCCCCGGGTGCAGGCAGGGGTTCACATGCAAAGGGTGTGCTGCAGGCACGCGACAGACAAAGGAAGGACGCAGAGCCTCCCAGACAAAGCAGCCTGCCTGGCAAAAGTCTTGGGCTGGGAGAGTCTGGTGAGAAGTCCCCTTGGGTGAGCCAGGAGAGGAGCAGGAGAGGTGGGAGGAGGGTGAGGCCAGCGTCCAGGCTCCTTGGAGACTTGTGCTTCTGTGTCCTGAGGACACTGGGGGCCTCAGAAGGGGTTAAGTGGAGGTTTGAGTGGAGTTTGAGAGGGTGGGGGTTGATGTGGGGATTGTAGGTGTGTGATATAGGCAGATACAATTGGCCCTCTCATCTGCAGGTTCCACATCACAAATTCAACCATCTGCAGGTTGAAAGTATTCAGAAAAAAATAATAACAATGCAACAATAAGAACACAAAAATTTAAAATACCAGCATGCTTAGTTACACAGCATTTGGATAGTAATGTGCGCTGTAAGTAATTTGGGGATGATCTGAAGTTCGTGGGAGGGTGTGTGTAGGGTGTGGAAATACTACACCATCGCATATAAGGAACATGAGCACCTATGGATTTTAGTATAGGTCAGGGGTCCTGGAACCGTTCCCTAATGGATAATAAGGAACATTTATATGTGTTTGGGAGAGAGGATTCTGTGCAGTTTGAAATGCAGCCATCGACAGACTCCCACCTGGTTTTATTTTGATTTTTTTTTTTTTTTGAGTAAAAGGAGTAGGATTTATTTAAGGAAGGAGAGCAGAGACTCTGGGAGCAGGACACCGTATGATGGATGTTAGGCCAGGGATTATATTGGTTGGGCATGAGCCTTGATTAAGATTCATGTAAAGGAGGCATTGAGAGAAGCACCAACACCATTGGTTGAACTCTATGCAAAGCAGGCATTGAAACTAAGCCCCAAAGTCATGGGTTAAGATCTATGCAGAACAGGGAGCACTCTGTCTTAGTTCCCATCTGTGTCCCCCCACTTCTCAGTTTTCCAGCCTCTGGGACAAAGGAGTTGCTCGCACAGGTGGGCCTCGAGGTCTTTTGCATGTGAAGGCCTTGAGCATAGCTGTCAATCACTCTCTACTGGCAGCTTCTCCGTGTGGTTGAATGGGGCCCAGGCCCTGACTACCCAGCCATTTAGTATCTCTGCTAAACTGTCTCAGTCCGTGCTCTGAAGAAGCGTCCTAGCTGCCGTTAAGGAAGAGGGCGATGGGCGATTTCTTAAACGGTCCTGTTGGTTAGAAACTAATTCCTTCTTAGGCTATGGATCTTCAGATGCCCCACGACAAGCAGGAGGACCTGCATGCGTTCTGGAGGCCCAGCAGACCCCGCTCCTCCACCTGCTTTTCATTCCACCGGACCAGAAGTCCTTTACCTCCTGGTCTTTTTCTTTAGCACCTTTTACAGTGTGGCCCCAAACTGTGAGTCTCAGAGGGAACCCAGAGCTGCAGCGGGGTAGCGCGGTCGGCCGGCAGAGCTGCCCCTCCCTCCAGGATGCGTTTCAGTGCAGCTAAGGTTGCAGTAATGTTTCTTGCAGTCAGATCACACCGTTGACCTGCGCTGAGCTCACTGACAACTCCAGCTCCCCAGGCTTTTCCTATAAACTGCGCACGGCTCCCTCTTCCCACACCTGTGCCTTTTGGACCCAAGGGCAGAACCTTACATTTGTTCCAATTAAATTTTATCTTGTTAAACCCAGTTCATCACTCTATGCTGTCAAGATGCCTGGAGCCCTTATTAGGTTTTCCAAAATATATGCTGCGCTCCCACAGGTTTCCAGCCATCAATCTCCACACGTCGGAGTGCCGTCTC
>PVKS010019662.1:0-38027 GCA_004027875.1 Aplodontia rufa
AGTGAAGTCTCCCAAGCTCAGAGACTTAAGGGCCGAATGGTTTCTCTCATCTGTTGATACTAGAATTTATGTTGAAGCAGTAGGACAGACGGCTGACCTAACAAAGCCTCAAATTGAATGACTTTCAGTGCAACAGGGGCGAAAGCTCCCTAGGTAACTTGGAGGTGGAGGGAAGGTGATGGGGAGGGGGGAGGGTATATGAAGAATTCATAGGAATCTGGTGATGGGGAAGATGGGGGAACCATCCCAGAAGCCGATGTTATTCCTACACTAGATACCCAATTAACACATGAGTTCTTCTGGGGGAAACTGCAATAGATGAAACCCATAGTAGCTTATCTATGTGTTAGCATTACCCCTGGTTAACAAAGTTTATACAGATTGAGTGCTACAGTTTTGACAATGTTTCCCCCTCATCTGTATCCTGTATCGCAATATACTTCTAATAAATGTGGAAAAAAAATAAATATACCTATGTCGTTCTTTACAGACATAGGAAAAGCAATTCTCAAATTCATTTGGAACAATAAGAAACCAAGAATTGCCAAAACACTATTAAGCAAGAAAGATGAAACAGGTGGTTTTGCCATTCCAGATCTAAAACTATACTTTTACTATAGAACCATAGTAACAAAGACAGCATGGTACTGGTATCAAGATAGGAAAGAGTACCAATGCAATAGAATAGAAGACCCTGAAACAAATCCTCAGATCTTTAAACATCTGATTTTTGACAAAGGGGGACAAAATATTACATGGAGAAGTGATAGCCTCTTCAACAAATGGTGCTGGTCAAACTGGTCATCCACTTGCAGAAAGTTGAAATTAGACCCATATCTTTCCCCTTGCACAAGAATCAAATCAAAATGGATCAAAAGAGATAGGTATTAAACCAGCTACATTGCAACTGATTCAAGACAAATTAGGTCCAACACTTCAACATTTGGGAGCAGGCAAAGACTTTCTCAACATGTCTCCAAAAGTGAAGGAAGTAAAGTGAAAAATCAGTGAATGGGATGCCATAAAGCTGAAAAGCTTTTGTTCTGCCAAGGAAACAATCAAAAGAGTCAAGAGGTTTCCTACGGAAATGGAGAGAATCATGGGCTATGATTCCTCTGACAAGGGTCTCATATCCAGAATCTACAAAATCCTCAAGAATCTCAACTACAGAAACACTAACAGCCAATTAATAAGTGGGCCAAAGAGCATCACTCTTTAATTAATGTTATTTGGCATAGTGGTGTTTTGGGAACCAAGCCTCTCAGATTAAGAATCTATGCAGATAAATCTAATCTTCAGAATCTATATTCATATGATATTGTTTCATTAAAAACTTATATGATTGTTCAACAAATAAATTTCTCAATTAAAAAAAAGAATCTGTGCAGAATACCCTAATGTCAGTGCCAAGGAAATCCCTTTAGAATTGATGGACAACTTTAACTGTGCCCTGAAATTATAATTGTTCTCACTGGCCTATGAGTAGAGATTGTGTCCTAGATTTTCATAATTTATTCCCTAAAGTTTTAAAGATCATGTTTTAAATTTTGATTTCCCTGAAAACTTAGAACTTCTGGTATTCAATAAGATACTGTAAAATGTTCATCAGTGAACTCAGTGTGGGGATGGATTATTAATTTATTTGTAATGTAAATATGAACATACTTCTTCAAAATGCTTCAGTAACTTTTATTGTGTTTGAACTGTATCCATTTATTTTTTCTAGTTAGTCTATAAATTGAAGACAGCATGGAAAGAACTAATGACACATAGTAAGTTGCTAATTTAGAGTATTCTAAGTTCAAAAGAACTGTAATTTTGTTACCAAATAGGTAAGTCTATAAAGGACCCTGTAAAATACTCTGCATAATATAGTAAAGTGATTTTTGATACAGAAGAATAATTATTCTTTGCACTGGAGAATAGAAAACATGCTTCCATTAATTATTTACTGATACAATATGTTCTAAATAAAATGATAATTGTTGAGAACTGAACTTATTTTTCTAGAGTCCACAAAAATATTTTTTGCTTATTTATCAATAAGCATGGCTAAAATAATGACAAATCCATTGCTGAATATTTTCATAATTTTTAAAAAATATTAAAAATTTAAGGCTATTTTAAAAGTATAAATATAATAGGTAAATTATTTTATTCATTATTTATAAACATCTAATGACAAAACTCTACAACCTCACCATATTATGTGAGCAAATAGAAAAACTGGTTTATGAAATTAGGACTAGACAAGACTAAGAAGCAAAAATACTGCCAAAATGTGTTCCTAAAATAATATATATTTTAGCATCTATTGTAGGCTCTTATCCAAAATTGATATGTGAAATATTATAAGACTTGTAGCAATTTCTGGAAGAAAACACAGTTAATTTTACCATACTTTAAAACCCATGTTGTTTCTGCACTTGAAATATTGCTATCAAGTGATATTAAATATAAATTTGGGTGAGCCTTGAATTTGCATAAACGTATAACAGACTTGGGGTAATTGTGTTTGTAATTTTAAATAATTAAAATAATCAAAGAATCTCCATGGGGCTCAACAAAAATGTAGATATTATTTCTAGAGAACCAGCTTGCTTCAATTTCGCTACCTGAGATAGGTTGGTTTAGATTTTGAATGTCCTCCAGTGTTAATGTGGGGATGTCGTATATGACCAGTATCTGTCCATATCCTCCAGATTATCAAACTTGGCAGAATATAAATTTTCAAAAATAAGTTCTGATAATCTTCTGGATTTTATTTCAGTCTGTGGTGACATCTCCATTTTCATCTTTGATTTTGTTGATTTGCTTCATTCATTCTTCCTTCTGGTGAGGTTGGCAAGGGATCTGTCAATCCTATTTATTTTTTTAAAGAACCAACTCTTGTTGATAATTTGTATTTTTTTTTTGTTCTCAATTTCATTGATTTCATCTCAGATTTTAGTTATTTCCTGTCTTCTATTAGCTTTGGGATTAGATTGTTCCTCTTTTTGGAGGTGTTTGAGTTGGAGCATAAGACTATTTATTTAGACTTTTTCTAGATTTTTGAAGTATGCACTCAGTGCTGTAAATTTACCTCTTAAGGATGTGTTCATACTAACCCAGAGATTACTTTAAAATATTGCATCAATAACATAAACAATATTTATAAATATTTTTAATTCCTAGGAAGAAAGTTGCCATGAGAAAATATTGTTTAATTTGAGAAATGGCAAGTGATTTATACTGATGAGTCATTACATGGACATTACATATACAAAGAATTTATCACCCAATGATTTCTTGCAGACATCCTAAGACAAATCCTGTGTGCACAACCATGCTATATTTCTTCTCACAAGATTTAATATATTATAACTATGCCAGTTTTCAGGAGCTAGCATAGGGTGATTTGAAGAAAACATGCTACTCTTTGATACATATGATTATTAGAGAAGGTGAATTAAACATTTCTGTCTATGATATCAATTAATTACTCTACAATTTGTCTCCGCAGAGAAATAAGGAATGTCTGAGGCAAATCACTCCATAAGAACTGAATTTATCCTCATGGGACTTACCAATAACCCAGACTTGAAACCCCTTCTGTTTGTGATGTTCTCTGCCATCTATCTGGTCACCATGGTGGGAAATCTGGGTTTGGTGGTCTTGATTTACATGGAACGCCGTCTTCACACCCCAATGTACATTTTCCTGGGCAACCTGGCTCTGATGGATTCCTGCTGTTCCTGTGCCATCACTCCCAAGATGTTAGAGAACTTCTTTTCTGAGGACCTAAGGATCTCCCTGTATGAATGTATGGCACAATTTTACTTTTTCTGTTTTGCTGAGACTACAGACTGCTTTCTTCTGGCAACAATGGCTTATGACCGCTATGTGGCCATTTGCAGCCCCCTGCAGTACCACATCATGATGTCAAAGACACTCTGCATTCAGATGACTATAGGAGCCTACATAGCTGGAAGCCTGCATCCCATGGTTGAAGTAGGACTTTTATTTAGGTTATCCTTCTGTGGTTCTCATCAAATCAATCACTTTTTTTGTGATGTCCTTCCACTATACAGACTCTCCTGTGTTGACCCTTACATCAACGAATTGATGATACTTATCTTGGCAGGATCAATTCAAATCTTTACTATTACAGTTGTGTTAATCTCTTATTTTTATATCCTGTTCACTATATTCAAAATGAAATCTAAAGCGGGAAGAGGAAAAGCTTTATGTACTTGTGCATCTCACTTCCTCTCTGTGTCAATATTCTATAGTTCTCTACTCTTTATGTATATTAGACCCAGTTCACTTAATGAAGGGGATACAGAGAAGCCAATTGCCATTTTTTATACTCTAGTCATTCCTTTATTAAACCCTTTTATTTATAGTCTAAGAAATAAGGAAGTAACAAATAGTATGAAAAGAATTATAAAGAAGAGGTAATGTTGTAACTTAAAAGGTTGATTTCATCTTGATAGACTTTTTCTAAACTTGCAAATACTAAGAAGATGGATAACAGTCACTTCATAATCAAAATATTAAATTATTCAAGTGTTAGTTGTGTTTAAGTGAAATTAGCTCCAAAGGAAGAGAGTGTACAAGAAATATAATTCAAAATCAAATGTAGTGTGACATATCAGGAGTGCATTAATTATTCATGACTCTCAGAGTGGAATTAGAGGTAATCAAAAAAAATTAAAACAACAAATTCTAGAAACCAAACTCAGTATATAAAAAAGTAGCTGTCATTTAATATTCTTGATAAATTACTTACATCCCAAAGTATAATTGTACATGCAGAATTATATTCCAATTCCTCAAATGTTATTTTTTTCCTTAAGAAACTCTATGTGAAGTAAACTGTATGTTTGAGTGTGATTTTCAAATTGACTTAAGTTATTTCAAGATGTTGTTTCAATTTATACATACAAAATATGTATTCTCTAATCAAGAACTTTTTCATATTTAATGTTATTCAATTTTACTCTCAAATTCTCTGGAATAGAGGATATATCTGTAGTTAAAAATGATGCTATTATCATAGAGGAAGAGGACTGAGGGGGAAGGATAAAAAGATAGGCACGGGGAAGTACTTCGGAATGAAATCTATCAAATCACACTATGTACAAATAGTCCAAATGAATCCTGCTTATCTATACAATTATAAGGCACTATTTAAAATAATAATAGTAATAGAAGGGATTTCAGTAAAGTATAGAAAGGGAGGGAAAGGGAAGGCACTGGGGAATGGATTTGATTAAATTATGTGTATGTATAAAGAATTTGGCATTGTGAATCCCCACATTAAGTTTAATACACAAACAAAAAAATCCAATAATGATGCTATCCATAATAAATATTACCAATTTTAGGGTTTTTTTTCATTTAGTTTGCTTATTTGTCCATCAGATATGACAACATAACTATTGAAAATAACAAATCAATTTTTTTCTCCCTGACATCATTTGTTTTTTCTTTTTGTGTTGAATAGGAATTCGACAAACCTGTCCTGATTCCAATAAAAAGTATTGATATGCTCAGAGAATTAACAAAAGATGAAGACATTGCTTAAAGATAAATGAGGTAGAAAAGCACTGAAAATCCTAAATAACTAAATAAAACAGATATTCATCAAATAAATATACAAACATAAAAAGTAATTAACTGAAATTTACTATCTGCCAGACTTTAAGCTATACTTTTCATATGCATTAACTACCAAAAAGAATCAGTTTTTCTTCTGCTTTTCTTGGATGAAAACCCCGTAGCTCATTACGTTGAGCAACTTTCCCAAGCTCATCCAGGCAATTCAGAGGGAGCTGGAATGTGAATTAATACTTCCTTTTCTCCACATGCTTGAGGGCTCAGTAAATGGAGGTTATGTTAAGTATTTAATTATTAATAACATCAGAGATTAAATTGTGGCTAGGCACTGTGGCATACATGTGTAATCTCAGCAACTCAGGAGACTGAGGCAGGAAGATCACAAGTACAAAGCCAGCTTCAGCAACTTAGTGAGTCCCTATTTCAAAATCAACACTGAAAAGGACTGGGGAGGTAGAGTAATGGTTAAACACCTCTGGGTTCAGTTCTCGGTACCGTAAATGAACCAAAAAAGCCCTGTGCATTTAAAGATGAAAATAATTTGTGATAATTGAAGAAAAAAATGAAATTAGCATGACCAGAATCAATGTTTGTGGTAATAAGTGTGTCTCTGTTTGGGAAGAGGTAAACCATGGGGCAGAGACCTCAAAGTAACAAACAATTGAAAATAGTTCTTGGGGAGTGTGGGAGTCAAGAGCAGAAGTGGGTCAAATCGTTGAGTACTTTAAATGCCATTCTAAGGAATCAAAATTTATCTAGATCCCTGGGACATTGGTGTCTTCCAACAAGCAGAGTAATAGGATTGTATCAATCAGCAAATTTATTTGACAATTGATTGGAAAGAGACTAAGTTCAATAAATCACATTCTAAGTGATGAGAGCCTACCATCAGCATAATTAAAGAAAAATGGGTACACACATACAAGCAACATTTTTTTCTTTTTTAATATTTTTATAAGTGCATCATAGTTATGCATAATAGTGGGTTTCATTTTGACATAATCATACATGCATGCAATATAGTTTGCTCCATTTTATTCCCCAGGATTTTCTCTTTTCCTCCACTCTGCCCTACTCCTGTTTCCCTTCCTCTGCTGTACTTGTCTTGCTTATATTTATTTCTTGGTAATTATAAATTAGTGTTTTACAGATATGTGTAAAAGTGGAATTCTCTGTGGTGTATTCATATATGTACCTAACATAATTTGGTCAATATCATTTTGCAGTTCTTCCCTTTTCCTGTCCACCTACCTCTCCTTCCTTTACTCCAGTGACCTATCTATCCTCTTTCTTTCTTTCTTCTTTCTTTTCTTTCTTTTTTCTTTCTTTCTTTTTCTTTCTTTATTTCTTCTTTCTTTCTTTTTCTTTCTTTCTTTCTCTTTCTTCTTTCTTTCTTTCTTTTTCTTTTTCTTTCTTTCTTCCTTTCTTCTTTCTTCTAGGGATTGAACCACCCAGGGTGCATAACCACTGAGTCACATCCCCAGTGCTCTCACCCATTTTTTGAAACAGGCTCTATATAAATTGCTTAGGGTCTCACTCAATTACTGAGGCTATCTTTGAACTTGTGATCCACCTCCCTGAACCACCTGATGCTCCAGAATTACAGGTACCATGCCCAGCTACCCTTTATTTTCATGGAATACAACCTCAGCATTTTTCTTACTTTCCTCTAGCTTCTCCATAAGAGAGGAAAAATTTGAGACCCTTGGTTTCTGAGTCTGGCTTATTTCACCTAGTGTCATGTTTCCATTTCCATCCATTTATCAGCATAGGTCATAATTTTATTCAGAGTAAAACTCCATTGTGCACATATACCACATTTTCTTTATCCATTCATCTGTTGTACGTGGTTGGCTCCATAACTTGGCTATTATAAATTGTACTTCTATAAATATTTGTGTGCCTACATAACTATAATATGCTGATTTTAGTTCTTGTGGAAAAATACCTAGGGTCACATGATGGTTCCTTGCTAGCCTTTTGAAGGTTCTCCATACTGCTTTCCACAGTGATTGTATTAATTTGCAGTCACATCAACTATGTATGAGTGTGCCTTTTCCCCAAAATCTTCATCAGCATTTATTTTTATTTGTATTCTTGATAATTGCCATTCTGACTGAATAGAGGTGAAATTTCAATATACTTTTGATTTTCATATACCCTTTTACTAGGAATGCTGAACATTTTTTTCATGTGTGTGTTGGCAATTGTATTTCTTTTGAGAAGCGTCTGTTTAGTTCTTTTGCCCATTTATTATTGGGGTTGTTTCGTTTTGGGTGTTTTTTTTTTAGTTCTTTATATTTTCTGTATATTTAAGGAATGTACAAAAACAAAAATTGTATGTGATGCTGTGTCATATTTCAATATATGTAACCATTATGAATGATGAGAGTTTCTTGGATATATACTTATCTCCAAATCATGGAGTTGGGTACAGGAAACATTTCTAGGCTTTTGCATGTCAGTCATACAGTGTTCTTTTTTCCTAGTTGTCTTATGACTCATAAGTGAAATAAAGCAATGCAATATTATCAGAGTTTCAGGGAATGAATTTATAGTATTTGGTCAGATTCATTGTAAGAAGTATAGAAAAAGGAAACAGCATTGGTTGATAACCCCACATTTCTCCCTCTTCTTCACAAATCCAATTCCCACTTCAAATCTCTCTTTAACTTTAATTTCAAGACATCAGTATGAATCTTTTGTCCTAACGAGTATAGTTTTACGTAACTAAGATTTGATACAGAGAGAAAGAGACTTCATTGTATAAAAAATCAAGATGATCCTAAAACTGACTTTAGTGATGGCCATTTTATTTAACCTGAGCATCTCAACATGTATCCCACTTTAATTAATAAAGTTTGGCTTCTTTTGTTTTGGGAATCATGCCTCCCAGATTAAGAATCAGTGAAAATCTACCCTGAGGTCAAAATCAAGGATATTCCGTTAGAATCAATGGGCAGTTTTAACTGTACTGTATGGCTAACATAATTATAGTCACTGACCTATGAATAGGGAGGTTTATCTTAGATTTTCATAATTTATTCCCCAATGTTTTAAAGACCAAATTTTTCATTTTTTTTTTCAAAAAACAGTTTCACATGTAAAATAAGTGATTATAAAGTGTTCATCAATGAATTTAGTAAAATAATGGATTACGAATTTATTTTTAATAATAATGACTATACATTTCTTTAAAATACTTTCTGCAACTTTCATAATTTTGCATTTTATCCATTAAACTTTTTTAGTTTGTTGCTAAATAGAAGACACTGTGAAAAGAATTAATAACACACAATAAGTGGCTCATTCAGAGTATTCTGAGTTTATAAGTAAAAGTTTTATCATGCAATATCTGACAGGAAGTCTATAAAGAACCCTGTAAAGTAATTCTCATAGTAAAGTTGCTTCTGATTCAGAGGAATAATACTTGGCATTGGGAAAGGGAATATTAATTTTTATTTGTTATCTTCTGATGTAATATCTCCAAAATAAAATTACAATTACTGAAAATTAAACTATTTTCCAGAGTCCACATAAATATTTTCAGCTTATTTGCCAATAAGAGTTGCTAAACTAATGACAAAAGCAGTATTTTATAGTTCTACAAATATTTTTCAAAATGTTAAAATTCTGAGGGAGATTTTAAAAGTGTAGTAAACCTAAAATATAATGGACAATTTATCTTATTCATTGATTATAAGCCTTTAGTGATAAAACCTCAGAGAAATCTTGCCATATTATTTGAGTGAATAGAAAATTAGTGTATTAAATTCATTGTATACAAGAAACAGAGAAACAATAACCAAAATGCTTTTTAAAACAATGCATATTTGAACAAATATTGTAGGCTCATATCCAAAATTAATATCTGAATTATTCTAAAGCCAATGCCTTGTAGCAATTTCTGGTTGATAAGAAAGATGATTTTGCCATTCTTTAAAACCCATGTTATTTCTGCATTTGAAACATCATTTCCGGACTGGAGCAGTAGCTCAGCAGTTACAGTGCTTACCTGGCATGCACAAGTACAAGTGTTCAAACCCCACCACCTGGTATACAACAAAGTGTTGGACCAACAGAAACCAGATGAAAAACTACATAAAAATTGAATCTCTTTCTGTGTCTCTCTCTGTGTCTCACTGTTGTTCTCTCTCTTAAAAAAAGAAAATAAATATCATTTTCATGTGATACTAAATTCAAAGTAAATTTGGGTGAGCACTGAATCAAACATAGCAAATTAGGAGTAAAAGCGTGCATGAATTTAAATGATGAAGCAAATGAAAAATCTCCATGGGAGTGAACAAAAATGTAAACATTAATTTCTAGAGAAGTTTGAAAGTGTACAAGACTGGGTATGGATGATGTTCTCATTATGAATGGAGACTTTCTCAAGAAATCTTATAATGTTAAATATACACACAGGACACTTAAAATTAGGAAAATATATCAGGAAAAATGGATAATTAAGAGAAATAATTCCTAGGGAAATTTGGCTTATAAGATAAAACCAAGATCCAGAACATGGTAAAATTAAAATAAAACATATTTAACTTATTAAGACTTTTAAAGATATTTTACATTCTTTCCTGTCTTAAAGGATAAATAGAGCTTTCTTGAAAATACCACCAGGAGAAACTAACTGGGAAAAGTTAATAAGCTAGAAAAAAATTTTACTAAAACACATGGTGATTATGCACAGTTTTTTTTAGAATTAAGCACTTACTATTTAAATAGTCTAAAGATCAAACTAATTTTAAACATTGCATTGGATCTGGAGCAGTAGCCAGGTTCAAACCCCAGCACTACATACACAACTAAGTGTTAGAAATACATAAAAAAGTTGAAAAATAAATAAAAATTGATTCTCTCTATCCTATATGGAAGGAACCAAACAGGAAAATTTCAAATTTAATTCACCATTCCCCCTATTTCAATTATGTGTCCCTTTTTATCCTATGTGTACAATTAATCCATCCTACTTCACTGTCCAATTTTTTATAAAGTTATTAATCTTGCTATTTCCAAGTTCCAGGATTTTGTTTTGAGTTTCCTTGAGATACTTTTTGTCATATTTTCTACCTACTGTAATCCTACATACCCTGCAAGTTCATGTGAATGATATTTCTACTGAAAAAATCTTTATTTCTCCAGGTGAACATACATCGGTATTTTCCTTCTTTATCTCTAAATAATGAATGTTTTTACTTATTTATGGTTCACAGTCTGAATTGTGTTATGTTTAAAAATTATTATGTTATTCTCTTCAGTAAATTATGATCTCCTTTTCAGTAGGATTTATCCAATCAAGAAGTTTTCAATTTCACATTGTTCACACATAGTGAATTCTTTGCCTAAGTTATTTCCAGCATTCTAATATATTTTAGCCATCAAGGAAATTAGTATCTATTGATATTAAGCTTAGGTTGCTGTAAAGGGTCCAAAAGAACCATAAAATGATACTCTACCTTAAGTCTATTTAATACGAATTTACACAATCAAGGGAAGAAAATTCCACTCCTGATTAAGTAGAAATTTTTGCATTCAGGAAAGTACCATTATTCAAGAAAAGGCAAGGCAATCTGATTACTAAAACCAGGGAAATATCTCATGGAGGAGTTCTTGTTTGAGTTCAAAGATGAGTAGGATGGAATGGAAAAGAGGGAGATGCTACTCTGAGTGAGGGGAATATTGCTATCAAATTAGCTGAAGCAGGTGCACAATGAACAGGCAGGTGACGGACATGGCCATCTTCCCTAAAGTGCATAGAAGAAGCAAGGTGATAAGTTGTAGACAGACTGTAGAGTTTGTGGAACTCCAAAATAGGGAACAATGATATGGCTTGCAAAATAATGAGGTTCTGTTAGGAATTCTTGAACAGGAAATTATCATTTATTTAGTTCATTCAACAAATAATGAGCACTAGAAAATACCAGACTCTATTCAGAGTGCTGGAAATTTGGATTGGACATATCAAATGCATCAAATCATGCTAATTCAATGTGTTAACAGTGAGGAAGGGGAAGAAGTGACCAGTTATGGACGTACTGGCAAAGAGATAAAGTTTAATGAAGTCTGATTGGTGTTATAAAAATGAAAAAACAACAACATCAGAAAAGTACAGGGGTCTGGTAAGAAAATAAACATGAGATAGTCTCAGTATTTTATATAGAGGAAAAATAATAAAATCAAATTCCCACTAAGTGCATTGTAGGATATGGGAATAAATTCAAGTCACAGAATAAATTTTGATCCTCACCGAACCTGACAATTTGTAGTTTCATCTACAAATGCTAATATTTTCTTCACAAAACATATTAACTCTGCAGTATCCAGAGAAGGTACAAACCATCCTGTGACAATTTTGTGCATGTTTTACATTTTATGGAGGGTCTGGTGAAGAAAATTGTGTAGATTAAGATGTTGTGTACAACTCAGCAAGATGATCATCAGACTATAGTGAATATCAATTCTTTAACCTCATTGTCTCACAGGACATCTTTAATTATTTTCAAGTGGTTTTGCATGTTTTTAGGACTTAATATCTCCCCAGAAATACACTGACATCAGTGTAGGAAATCCCTTCAGGATTTGATGGAAAATTTTAACTTGGCAGTGTAAGGACATATTATTAACACTGACCTATAGGTAGTCTCTGAGATTTTAATTCTCTTAATACCAAGTGTTTTAACAAAAATGTATACATATATATTCTTAAATTATGAGATTTTCATCATAAAGCAAATCACGCATTTTGAAAAGTTTCTTCATAGTGAAACGCAGGTAAAAAAAATTCACATTTATTTTTACTTTTGTTAATAACTGTAAATATTTACTGCCTTGCAGTATTTACCATTTCTCAATATTTCTAATTTTAATTGCTTTCTTATCTCTCTAGCTCTTCTCAAAATTGAATGATATTAGGAAATTACAAAGTACTGGATCCATCTGAATATAGAATTTCAAAATCTACAAGGAAGTCACAAAAATACTCTTAAATAATTGAGGTACTTACATTTAAAATTATTTGTAATTTAAATGCCTAATTACACTACTTACATTTAATATTTTAGAGCAAACAAATTTCTACCATCTTGTTTTTAATGTTTTCATTGCAGAAATACCCACTTTAGTCACAGAGTTTATATGATTAGAAATGTCTGTCACCATGTCCGAATAGACCACTAAGTAAAAGTAGGAAATAACTTTCTAAAGAAAAAAAATTGAAATAAAAATTTCTGTTAGGATTTAAAGAGCTTCTACATTTTCTAAGAGTAAACCTAAGTGTATCGATGATTCTGTTTTTATTAGCTTTATATTTAATATGGTAAACTTTAGAAAACCTTTCCTGATTTCAAATTAATGATTAGAAAAGAGTAGATTTACATAAAAGATTATATATATATATGTATTCCTTAAGATCAAGATTTTTAAACATGCCATGTGGATTTTTCTTCAAAGTTAATAGTATAATTATGCACAGACAAAGAAGTCAGAATCATTACTAGTAAACTAAAAACAAGGTCACCCACACCAGGTCAAGAATGAAGCAAGGAATGGACTTAACTCAGCCTCTTCCCTACAACAATTTACAACCCCTTTAACAGAAGTTTACAACAACTAACCACAAGATGATTATAATGTAATCAGGAAATTGTTCAGATGCTTTGTGAAATGAAAATACAATGTAAATTACACATGAAAAACTGAAGATTGTGTTGGATAAGGAAGACATGCACCACAATTCATAAAAGAGGTCAGTGTAGTCGGGGATACTGTTAAAATTTTATGAAGTAGCATTGTCCGTAAACTATGCCTTACAAAAAAGGAAAAAGAATTTAAAATAAAAACCAGTGGAAATATGGAAAGGATAGAGCCAGTGTTTGTGAACAGCATAGCACTAGAACAAAGGACAAAAGAGTTGATGACCTAAGGACACTGATAGCTTTAACTTTCCATGTTAATTTTCTTTTTGGATGAGTAGTCCCCTCTTTAGTTCATTACTTTGTGCCATCTCTAAGACATAAATCTAATATAGGTATAATGTATTTTTTAAAATATTCAATTCACTCTTTTTGGAGAATGTATAAAAATCATTATCTCAGTAGAAATAATGTGCATTTGGGGTAAAATCAATTTAAATTTATTTTAAAGATCTTTTAAAAACTGACATAGTAATTATCTTGCAAAATTAACCAAATATGGGTACCCTAAATTGTAATGCTATCATGCATAAATACTTGAAGTGTAACTTTCTCCACTTTAAGAATCTTCCCTAGATTTACTAAAATATATTTGCATTTTGATAGTAAGAGATTGAGGTCATTGATTGTGACTTTTCAAGAGAATAAAGATCCCCCAGAAGTAAATGGAACTATATGCTGGGGTCAACAGGGAATAATAGCAAAAAGAAAATTTTCTGCCTTTTATTTTTAATATATTTTATTATGTAGTTGAGTTGTACAATTATAAATGTGTATAAAATAATAATATGATATGCATTTGATCCTAAACTTAGTTACCCCACATCACCCACACCTCAGTATCTTGATTTTTCTATATTATGCCCCTATACCAAATCCCTCTCTCTCTCTCTCTCTCTCTCTCTGTGTGTGTGTGTGTGTGTGTGTGTATGTGTGTACCAGGACTTTTGGGTCCATTCATCCAGTGAGGGGTATCTGGGGTGATTCCAAAATTTAGCTATTGTAAACTGAGCTACTATGAACATTGATTTCACTGTGTTGCTATAATGTGTAATGTGCTGATTCTAACTCCTCTGGGAAAATAATCAAAAAAGGGATAGCTACTTTACATGGTGAGTTCATCCCTAATTTTTTGAGGAGGCTCCACACTGCTTTCTAGACTGGCTGGACCATTCTGCAGTTCTACCAACAATATGCTAGTGCTCCTATCTCCCCACAATCCCCAGGGTTTTCTGCCTTTCATAAAAAGAAAAATTCAGTCAAAAAATGTTTTCTCAGTTAAAGTCTTATATCTCCATAATTCCTATCTCCACAGATAAAGGAGAGATGACTAAGGACAACCACTCATCGACAACTATTTTTATCCTCATGGGATTTACAGATAACCCAGAAACGAAGACCCTTCTGTCTGTGGTGTTCTCTGCCATCTATCTGGTCACCATGGTGGGGAATCTGGGTTTGGTGGTCTTGATTTACATGGAACGCCATCTTCACACCCCAATGTACATCTTCCTGGGCAACCTGGCTCTGATGGATTCCTGCTGTTCCTGTGCCATCACTCCCAAGATGTTACAGAACTTCTTTTCTGAGGACAGAAGGATTTCTCTCTATGAATGTATGGCACAATTCTATTTCCTCTGTCTTGCTGAGACTGCAGACTGCTTTCTTCTGGCAGCAATGGCTTATGACCGCTATGTGGCCATATGCAGCCCCCTGCAATACCACACCATGATGTCAATGAAACTCTGCATTCAGATGACCACAGGAGCCTACATAGCTGGGAACCTGCATTCCGTTGTTCAAGTAGGACTTCTGTTGAGATTAACTTTCTGTGGGTCTCATCAAATCAATCACTTTTTTTGTGATAATCTTCCATTGTACAGACTGTCTTGTGTTGACCCTTATATCAATGAATTGATGGTACTTATCTTGTCAGGGTCCTTTCTAATCTTTACTATTACCATAGTTCTAATCTCTTATTTCTATATCCTATTCACTATATTCAGAATGAAATCCAAAGAGGGAAGGGGAAAAGCTCTATCTACTTGTGCATCCCACTTTTTTTCTGTGTCAATATTTTATGGTTCTCTTTTCTTTGTGTATGCGCAACTAAGTTCAGTTAATGAAGGGGATAAAAATACATCTGTTGCTATTTTTTACACTCTAATAGTTCCTCTATTAAACCCTTTTATTTATACTTTAAGAAATAAGGAAGTAATAAATGTCATGAAAAGAATTATGAAGAAAATACAATCTTGTAACTTTCTATAATAAACATCATAGCCCTTAAAATTCATTTCAACCTGATAGTACTTTTTTCTAAACCTACAAGTACTGAGAAAATGGAAACTAGCCATTTCATAATCAAAATTTTAAATTCTTTAATATTGATGGTATTTCACCAAATTTTAGTTTCAAAAGGAGCAATTGTGTAAATATATCCACCCAAACTGAAGTAAATAATTATTCAAGAGTATTAGAATATAATTAGCCACAATATTCAGCAACTAAATAAAATTGATTCTCTCTTTCTCTCACTGTTGTTCTCTCTCTCTCTCTCTCTCTCTCTTAAAAAATAAAATAAATATCACTTCCAAGTGATATTAAATTCAAAGTAAATTTGGGTGAGCACTGAATCCAACATATAGCAGTTTAAGAGTAAATAAGTGTATGAATTTAAATTATGAAGCAAATGAATCTCCATGGGAGTAAATGAAAGTGTAAGAGTGTAAGTTTGAAAGTGTACAAGACTGCATATGAATTATGTGCACACCATGAATGGAGACTTTCTCAAGAAATCATATAATGTTAAATATACCTACAGAAAAACTTACAACTAGGAAATATATTTGGCCAAGAGAAATAATTCCTAGGGAAATCTGGCATACAAAATAAGAGCAAGATCCAGAATGTGTTAAAATTAAGATAAAACATATATTTAACTTGTTAAGACTTTTAAAGATAGTTTACAGTCTTTCCTGTCTTAAAGAATAAATACAGCTCTCTTAAAACACCACAAGAAGACAGAACTGGGAAATGTTAATAAGCTACAAAAAAAATTACTAAAATTCATAGTGATTCCATAGTTTTTTAAAAATTTGGCATTTAGCCATTAAAATAGTCTAAAAATCAACCTAATTTTAGCATTGCATTGGGCTCTGGAGCAGTGACTCAGCAGTAGAGCGCTTGCCTGATATGTGTAAGGACCCAGGTTCAAACCCTAGCACCACATACATCACTAAGTGTCAGAAAAACAAAACTCAGTTGAAAAATAAATAAAAATTAATTCTCTCATTCCTATTTGGAAGGAACCAAATAGAACAATTTCAAATTTAACTCAACAATCCCCCTATTTCAATTATAAGTGTCCCTTTATATCCTATGTGTATACTTCATCCATCCTACTTTATTATCCAATTTTTATAAAGTTATTAATCTTGCTGTTTCCAAGTTCCTGAATTTTGTCTTGAGTTTCCTTGAGATACTTTTCCTCATGCTGTCTACCTACTATAACCCTACATATCCTGCAAATTCATGTGAATGACATTTCTACTGAAAAATCTTTATTTCTCCAGGTGAACATTCCTCCAGGTTTTCCTTCTCTATCTCTAAATAATGAATGTTTTTACTTATTTACACAGCCTGAATTGTGTTATACTTAAAAATTATTATGTTATTCTCTCCAGTAAATTATAAGCTCCTTTTCAGGAGCATTTCTCCAATCAACAACTTTTCATTTTCACACTGTTCACACACACTGACCTCTTTGCCTATTGTTATTTACAGCACTCTATTTTATCCATCAAGGAAATTAATATCTATTGAGATTTACCTTAGGTTGCTGTAAAGGGTCCAAAAGAACCATAAAATGATACCCTACCTTAAGTCTATTTAATACGAATTTTACACAATCAAGGGAAAAACAAGTCATACCTGATTAAGTGGAAATTTTTGTATAAAAGAAAGTGAGTACCATTAAGTCAAGAAGAGGCAAGGCAATCTGATTACGAAGACCAGGGAAATTTCTCATGGAGGAGTTCTTGTTTGAGTTCAAAGATGAGTAGGATGGAGTGGAAAAGAGGGAGATGCTACTCTGGGTGAGGAGAATATTGCTATCAAATTAGATGAAGCAGGTGCACAATGAACTCACAGGTGATGGTCATGGCCATCTTCCCTAAAGTGCATAGGAGAAGCAAAATGATAAGACGTAGACAGACTGTAGAGTTCATGGAACTCCAAAATAAGGAACAATGATATGGCTTGCAAAGTGATGAGGTTCTATTAGGAATTCTTGAACAGAAAAATATCATTTATTTGGTTCGTTCAACAAACAATGAGCATTAGAAAATGCCAGACTCTATTCAGAGTGTTGGAAATACAGGATTGGACATATCAAAGGAATCTATTCATGCTAATTCAATGTGTTAACAGGAAGGGGAAGGAGTGACCAGTTATAGATGTATTGACAAAGAGATACAGTTTAATGAAGTCTGCTTAGTGGTATAAAAATGAAAAAAACAACAGCATCAGAAAGGTACAGGGTGGTCGGTAAGAAAACAAACATGAGATAATCTCAAGAATTTATATAGAAGAAAAATAGTAAGATCAAATTTCCACTAAGTCCATTTTAGGACATGGGAATAAATTCAAGTCACAGAATAAATTTTGATCCTTACTGAAACTAACAATTTGTAGTTTCATCTGCAAATATAAATGTTTTTCAAAAGCATATTAATTCTTCTTTCTCCAGAGAAGGTACAAACCATACAATGATAATTTTCTGCATGTTTTACATTTTATGGAGGGTCTGGTGAAGAAAATTGTGTAGATTAAAATGTGTACAAATCAGCAAGATGATCATCAGACTATAGTGAATATCAATTCTTTAACCTTATTGTCTCACAGGACATCTTTAAATATTTTCAAGTGGTTTTGCATGCTTTTAGGACTTAATATCTCCCAGAAATACACTGACATCAGTGTAGGAAATCCCTTCAGGATTTGATGGAAAATTTTAACTTGGCAGTGTAATGACATTTTATTAACACTGACCTATAGGTAGTCTCTGAGATTTTAATTCTCTTAATCCCAAGTGTTTTAACAACAACAACAACAACAACAACAAAAAAAATATATATATATATATTCTTAAATTAAGAGACTTTCATCAAAAAGCAAATCATGCACTTTTGAAAAGTTTCCTCTTAATGAAATGTAGGTAAAAGAAATATTTGCATTTGTTTTTACTTTTGTTAACAACTATAAATATTTACTGTCTTGCAGAATTTACCATTTCTCAGTATTTCTACATTTTAATTGCTTTTTTATATCTTTAACTCTTCTCAAAATCAAATGATTTTAGTAACAAGCAAAATACTGGATCCATCTGACTTTCTTATTATAATATAGAATTTAAAAACCTGCAAGTAGTCACAAAAAAACTATGTTAAATAATTCAGGTATTTACATTTAAAATTATTTGTTATTTAAGTGCCTAATTTCATGACTTACAATTAATATTTTGGAGCGAACAAATTTCTACCACCTTCTTTTTAATGTCTTCATTGTGGAAATACCCACTTTAATCACAGAGTTTATATGATTAGATTTGTCAGTCACCATGTCCTAATAGGCCACTAAGTAAATGGAAGAAATAACTTTCTAAAGCAAAACAAAATTTGAAATAAAAAATTCTATTAGCATTTAAAGAGAGTTTCTGCTTTTTCTAACAGGTAAAGTATACTGATGAATCTGCTTTTATTATCTTTATATTTAACATGGTAAATTTAGGAGAACCCTTCCTGATTTTCTGATTAATGATTATAAAGGTGTTGATTTAGATTAAAGATACATAATTTAGTTCCTTAAGATCAGGATTTTTAAAACTTTCTATGTGGATTTTTCTTCAAAATTAACAGTATAATTATGCAGAGATAAAGAGGTCAGGAGGGATCTTTACTAGGAAACTGAAAACAAGATCACCAAAACCAGGCAAATGACAGACCAAGGAATGGATTTAAGTCAGACTTCTCCCTACAGCATTTATAGTCCCTTTAACAGAACTTTGCAGCAACCACAAGATGATTATAATGTAATCAGGAAATTGTTCAGATGTATGTGAAAGGAAAATGCAATGCAGATTGTACATGAAAAAATGAAGATTGTGTTGATAACGAAGATATACACCACAATTTATAAAAGAGGTCAGTGTAGACACTTTAAATCTTTATAAAGTAGCACTGTCTGTAAATTGTGTTTTACAAAAAAAGGAAAAAGATTAAAAAAAATCAATGAAAATATGAAATGGCCAGATACAGTGTTTATGAACAGCATACCACTGAAACAAAGGACAAAAGAGTTGATAACCTACGGACATCGAAAGCTTTATCTTTCTATGTTAATTTTCTTTTTGGATGAGTAGTCCCCTCTTTAGTTCATTACTCATCTTTGTGCCATCTCTAACGCATGAATCTAATATAGGTATAATGTACTTTTTTTATAAGAGAGAGGGACAATGAGAAAGAGAAAAAGAGAATAAATTTTATTTAGTTTTTCATGTGGCTTTTGTTGCTCTCACACTTCATTGTGTACGTGTCGCTGAGGTTTGAACCCACGTCCTCATGCATGACAGGCAAGTGCTATAACTGCTGAGCCACTGCTCCAGCCCCTATAATGTATTTTTAAAAATATTAAAATTCATTCAGTATTAAATTAGTATCTCAGTAGAAATAATGTGCATTTGTAGAAAAATCTATTTAAATTTATTTAAGAATCCTTTAAAAACAGACATAGGAATTATCTTGCAAAATGAAATAAATATGGGTACCCTAAATTGTTATACTATCATGCATAAATACTTGAAGATTAGTTTTCACCACTTTAACAATCTTCCATAGATTTATCAAAATATATTTTCATTTGATAGTAACAGATTGAAGTCATAGATTCTGACTCTTCAAGAAAATAAAGGCCCCCTCGAAGTAAGTGGAACTATTTGCTGGGATCAACAGGGAATAGTAGAAAAAGAAATTTTTATGCCTTTTATTTTAATATACTTTTTATTAAGGAGCTGAGTTATACAATCATAAATGTGTATAAAGTAACAATATTATATGCATTTGATCCTAAACCATAGTTACCCCCACATCGCCCACACCTCAGTCTTGATTCTTCTATATTATGCCCCTATAGTAAATAAAAATATGATTGTGAATTTTCCAGAATTAAATGATTGCATAAGTATTATCTGACTTCTCATGGGGGTAAAGAGCATGCTACATTGTTGATTGTTTCTCTAGATCCCTCCATATCTTCCTTCCCTCTCCTAACCCTCTCCCCTACATATCAATGGTTCCCCTAGATTATGTGTTGCTATGCCCTTGATGAGTCCTACTCTTCACCCAAGTTTCAGTGTAACTCCAGCCTTCACAAATGAGAGAAAATATTTAATCCTTGAGTCTTTGGTTTTGGCTAACTTAGCTCATGATTTCTTCCATTGCCATCTGTTTACGTTCAAAGGCCACAATATTGTTGTTTCTAATAGCTGAGTTGTACTCCATCATATATATAAATATACCAGAGTTTTGGATCCATTCATCCAGTGAGAGGTATCTGGGTTCATCCCATAATTTAGCTATGTAAACTGAGCTGCTATGAACATTGAGTTTACTGTGTTGCTGTAATGTACTGATTTTAACTCCTCTGGGAAAATAACCAAAAGAGAGACAACTGGTTCATATAGTATATCCACCTCTAATTTTTTTAGGAGACTCCACGCTGCTTTCCAGAGTGGATGTAACAGTCTGAAGTTCCACAAACAATGTGCTAGTGTTCCTATCTCCCTACTACCCATCCAGGGTTTTCTGCCTTTTATGAAAAGAACAATTCAGTAAAACAAAAATATTCTCTCAATTAAAATCTTATATCTCCATAATTTCTATTTCCACAGACAAGATAGCAAAGACTATGGACAACCACTCATGGACAACTGAATTTATGCTCATGGGGTTCACAGATCACCCAGACCTGAAGATCCTTCTGTTTGTGGTGTTCTCTGCCATCTATCTGGTCACCATGGTGGGGAATCTGGGTTTGGTGGTCTTGATTTACATGGAACGCCGTCTTCACACCCCAATGTACATCTTCCTGGGCAACCTGGCTCTGATGGATTCCTGCTGTTCCTGTGCCATCACTCCCAAGATGTTACAGAACTTCTTTTCTGAGGTCCAAAGGATGTCCCTGTATGAATGTATGGCACAATTTTATTTCCTCTGTCTTGCTGAGACTGCAGACTGTCTTCTTCTAGCAGCAATGGCTTATGACCGCTATGTGGCCATTTGCAGCCCCCTGCAGTACCACACCCTGATGTCAATGAAACTCTGCCTTCAGGTGACCACAGGAGCCCTCATAGCTGGGAACCTGCATTCCATTGTTCAAGTAGGACTTCTGTTGAGATTAACTTTCTGTGGGTCTCATCATATCAATCACTTTTTTTGTGATAATCTTCCATTGTACAAACTCTCATGTGTTGACCCTTATATCAACAAGTTGATGGCACTTATCTTGTCAGCATTCATTCTAATCTTTACTCTTGCCATAGTTCTAATTTCTTATTTCTACATCCTGTTCACTATATTCAGAATGAAATCCAAAGAGGGAAGGGGGAAAGCTCTATCTACTTGTGCATCCCACTTTTTTTCTGTGTCAATATTCTATGGTTCTCTTTTCCTTGTTTATGTTCAACCAAGTTCAGTTAATGAAGGGGATAAAGATACATCTGTTGCTATTTTTTACACTCTAATAGTTCCTCTATTAAACCCTTTTATTTATACTCTAAGAAATAAGGAAGTAATAAATGTTATGAAAAGAATTATGAAGAAAATATAATCTTGTAACTTTCTATAAGTATCATATCCCTTACAATTCATTTCAATTTACTAGTACTTTTCCTAAGCCTACAAATACTGAGAAAGTGGAAAATGGCCATTTCATATTCAATATATTAAATTCTTTAATATTGATAATTTTTCACCAAATTTTAGTTTCAGAAGGAGTGATTGTGTAAATATATACTTAAGGACTGAACAAAATAATTATTTGAGAATACTAGAGTATAATTAGCCACAATGTTCAGCAAAGCCAACAAATATTAAGAACAAAAGTCAGTATTTATAAAAGTAACCTTCATTTAGTACTTCTGGCTGATTCTCACATCTCAAAGCATAACTTTATAATCAGAGGCATAATAAGTTTTCAAAGATTAACTTTTAATTGAATACTTGTACCTGAGAAGTAAATGATTTCTTTGAAATTTATTTTAACTTGACTTTAGTTATTGCAAAGAGTCATGCTTTATTATATGTTCATACTGAATATTCTGTAATCAACAGTTTCACATTTAGTGTTAGTTTTACTCTCAAAGCCTCTGAAGTAGAGCATCTACACATAGTGATTTATCAGTCTGTAGTTCAAAATGATCCTATTCATGTAGAGGAAGAGAACTGAGGGGGAAAGGGAACATGGGAATACTGGAGAACAAAATCCACCAAATAATGTATGTTCATATATGAATGCACAACAAAGAATGTCACTTATATATATATAATTGCATATTGTATAGTGCATATATAGTGTGTGTATATCTAAATTTAGTGTGTGTGTATACATATATATATATACACACTAAATAAAATAATACTAATAGAAATAGAAGGGAGATTAGTAGAATGGAGCAAGTGGATTAGTTTATGGAAGCGAGAATAGAAAGAGAAGACACTGGGGAATGAGAATTATTAAATTATGTTATGTGCATAAATGAGTATTGCATAAAGAATCCTACTATTATGTATGATTATAATGTACCAATTAAAAACTGATGTTTTTAGTGAAATCCCAATCAAGTTTAGTTCTTTCATGTAGTTTTCTTATATGTTCATCATATATTACAATGTAATTACTAAATATATCAATTATATCATTTTATGTCCCTGAAATTATTTACATAAGTCAATGAAAATGTGAAAAATCTGCCCTGATTCCAAAGAGAATTATTAATATGCTCATAGAATTAACAGAAGATGGAGGCACTGTTCAAACTAAATGAGGCAGAAAAGTAGTGAAAATTCTAAGTAATTGCAATTCAAACAAATGTACAACTAAAATAGGAAAATAATTTCCTAAGATATATTATCTGCTGGACATCAGGCTTCACTTTTCATATTTATTAATCAACTAAAGAAATATTCCTTTTATTTTTTTCTTGAGTGTAAGCTTCATACATTGATAAACTGAGTAGTTTGCCCGAGCTCAACCAGGTAAGTCTGAGGGAGCTGGACTCAGTACTGCATTTTTCCCACATGCTTGGGGGCTCAGAAAATGGAGATTATTTAACCTGGAGCATTTAGTTATTAAGTAAAATGAGAAGTAAACTGTACATTTACAAATGGAAAAAACACTGATAATTGAAGCAAAGTGGAAAATAGTGTAACGAGAAATCAGTTTGTGGAAATTACTGTGCCTCTGTATGTGGAAAGGTGGTGAACAATGGGACAGAGTGACAAACAGCTGGAGAGAATTCTTGGTAAACTTGGGAAATAAAGATGAAAGAGGATCAGATAACTGAGAACTTTAAATGTCACCTGAAGAAGTCTGAATTTATTTAGAGGCATCAGACATTGGTGTCTCCTTGGCAGCAGAATAATACGATTGTCATCTTTCAGCAAACTTACTAGGAAACTCATTGGAAAGAGACTGACTTCAATAATTCACATACTAGGTGATGAGAGCAGAATAGACTAAGAAGGGGTAGGGAGTCAAACATACGAACATTTTAAAGAAAAACAAATTATATAGCTACAATTAAAAAATCAAATAAAATCCTAGCTTCTTCCTTGCATCCACCATGTGACATCTGATTTTATATTACCAGTGTTCAAATAGTTCTTGATATAATTAGACATTCAGAAAATATTCCCTTAAAATGTTTTCAATGGAATTATGTTAATTAGTGCATAATGGACTTATTATTTTCATTTCTGAATTACTAACACATCTTTCACCTTTTTTTATATTTATTAGATGGATATAGAGATACAATTGAGGGGGAAACATTATCAAACACTCAAGAACCAATGTATATATACTTAGTTATCCAGGGCTTATGCCATATCATGGATGCCCAGCTTGGGTTCCCCGTGTTGCTTTTTCCCCGAATAGAACTCCTGAGTTAAAAGGATATCTCGTGGAGGACAGAGATCTCCTTCTGAAATGATTCTCCCATATTCCCACTCTCCAGTATCCTAGGAGTTCTTCCTACAACCTCCCCCATCCCTCTTCTTATGCCTCTAAGTATCCAAGGGAGTCATCTCCCTGCTGCATTGAGAATTATACAATTTGAAGTTATTATTAGCTTAGCCATCTAACATACTGCTTCCCCATGTATTCTAGCTTCCACAGATGAGAGACACCATTTGGCCCTTGAGTCTCTAAGACTGGGATACTTCACTTAGCATAATTCTTTCCATCTCCATCCATTTGATGTCAAAAGCCATAATATCATCTTCTCTAATGGCTGAGTAGTATTCCATTGTACGTATGTACCAAAGTTTTTGTATCCATTCATCAAGTGAGGGGAATCTGGGTTGGTTCCAAGTCTAGACATAGTAAAAAGAGCTGCTATAAACATTGATGAAGCCATATCACTATAATATGCTGATTCTAACTCTTTTGGGAAAATACCCAGGAATGGGATAGTTGGGTCATAAGGTGGTTCCATCCCTAATTTTTTGAGGATTCTCCACACTGCTTTCCCTAGTAGCTGAAACAGTTTGCAGTCCCACCAGCAGTGTAACAGTGTTCCTCTTTTCCCAAACCCCTCCATCATCTGCTGTGGTTAGAATTTTTCATTTTTGCCATTCTAACAGGAGTGAGGTGGTATCTCATTGAAGTTTTGATTTGCATTTCCCTTACAGCTAATGATGTAGAACATTTTCTCATATATTTATGGGCTTTCTGGACTTCCACTGGTAAGAAGTTTCTTTTAAGATTTGTAGCCCATTTATTGATTGGATTATTTGTGATTTTGGTGTTCAGTTTCTTTAGTTCCTTTTATATTCTGGATATTAGCCCCCTGTCCGAGGTGTAGCAAGCAAAGGTTTTCTCCCATTCTGTAGGTTCTTTCTTGATGCTCTTGACTAGATCTTTAGCTGTGCAAAAACATTTTAGTTTGATTGCATCCCATTCATTTATTCTTGACTTTACTGCTTGAGCCATGGGAGTTTTGTTGAGGAAGGCACTGCCAACTCCTACTTCCTGTAGTGTTGACCCTACTTCTTTTTCTAGTAAGTTTAAAGTTATTGGTTTAATATCCAGGTCTTTGATCCATTTTGATTTAATTTTGTGCAGGGTGACAGATTAGGATCCAGCTTCAGTTGTCTACACATGGCTGTCCAATTTGTCCAACACCATTTGTTGAACAGGCTATCTTTCTTCCACACTATGCTTTTGCCCCCTTTATCAAATATCAAATAGTTAAAGATATGGGGGTTTGTCTCAGGATCTTCTGTTCTATTCCACTGATCTTTGATTCTGTTTTGATACCAATACCATGCTGTTTTTGCTACTACAGCTCTGTAGTATAATTTCAGGTCAGTGATTGAGATACCCCCTACTTCTTCCTTCCTGTAGAGTAACGTTTTGCCTAGTCTGGGTCTTCTGTTATTCCACATGAACTGGTGAATTGCTTTTTCTATATCTCTGAAGAATGCCACTGGTATCTTGATGGGGATTGCATTAAATCTGTATAGGGCTTTTGGTAGAATAGCCATTTTTATTATATTGATTCTGCCTAACCATGAGCATGGTTAGGCAGAGTGGTTTCCATTCTATACAGGTCTTCTGTAATTTCTCTTCTTAGTGTTTGATAGTTTTCTTTGTAGAGGTCCTTAACATCCTTTGTAAGGTTAATGCTCAAATATTTCATTTTTTTGGAGGAGATGGTGAATGGGAGAGATTTCCTGATTTCTTCTTCTGCGGATTTGTTGCTGGAGTAAAGGAAAGCTAGTGACTTACTGGAGTTGATCTTGTAGCCAGCTACTTTGCTAAAATTGCCTATAAGCTCTAGGAGTTTTCTAGCTGATGTTATTGGGTCTTCAAGGTATAGAATCATGTCATCAGCGAATAAGATAACTTAACTTCCTCTTTTCCTATATGAATCCCTTTGATTTCCTTTTCTTGCCTGATAGCTCTGGCAAGGGTTTCAAGGAGTATACTGAACAAGAGTGGGGAAAGTGGACATCCTTGTCTGGTACCTGAATTCAGTGGAAATGTTTTCAGTTTTTCTCCATTGAGGATAATGTTGGCTATGGGTCTGTCATAGATGGTTCTGACATAGTTAAAGTATCTTCCCTTGATCCTATCTTTTCCAAAGTTTTGAGCATAAAGTGGTGTTGAATTTTACCAAATGCCTTCTCTGCATCAATTGAGATAATTATATGATTTTTGTTTTTAATTCTGTTTATGTGGTGAATTACATTTATTGATTTGCATATGTTGAACCAGCCTTATTTTCGTGGCATGAAGCCCACTTGATCATAATGCATTATCTTTTTAATGTGCTTTTGTATCCGATTAGCTAAAATTTTATTAAGGATTTTTGCATCAATGTTCATCAGGGAAATTGGTCTGTAGTTTTCTTTTCTTGACGTGTCTTTGTTCGGCCTTGGAATTGGTATAATATTTGCTTCATAAAAAGTGTTTCGGAGTGATCCTCTCTATCAATTTCCTGGAAGAGTATATAGAGGATCGGTGTTAGTTCTTCTGTGAAGGGTTGGTAGAATTCTGCCGTATATCCATCCTGACCTGGGCTTTTCTTTTTTTGGGAGAGCTTTGATTGCAGTTTCGATTTCACTATCTGTGATAGGTTGGTTTAAGTTTTCAGTGTTCTCCTGTGTTAAAGAGGGGACATCATGTGTGTCCAAGAACCTGTCCATGTCCCCCAGGTTGTCAAACTTGGCAGAGTATAAATTTTCAAAATAGGTTCTGATAATCTTCTGGATTTTGGATGAGTCTGTGGTGATATCCCCATTTTCATCTTTATTTGGTTGATTTGCTTCATTTCTTTTTCCTTCCTTTTGGTGAGGTTTGCAAGGGGTCTGTCAATTTTGTTCACTCTTTCAAAGAACGAACTCTTAGTCTTGTTAATAATTTGTAAATTTTGTTGATTTCAGCTCTGATTTTGGTGATTTCCTCTCCTGTTTTAGATTTGTGGTTGGACTATTCCTCCTTTTGTAGTCGTTTGAGTTGAATCACAAGGCTATTTATCCAATCTCTTTCTAGATTTTTGATGTATGCACTTAGTGCTATAAATTTACCTCTTAAGAATGCCTTCATGCTGTCCCAGAGGTTTTGGTATGTTGTTTCCTCATTCTCGTTCAATTCCAATAACTTCTTAATCTCTGTTCTCATTTCCTCTTTTACCCATCCTTAGTTTAAGAGGTAGTTATTTAATTTCCAAGTATTTGAATAGTTTCTGTTGTTTCTCCTGTTGTTGTTTGCTAAGATCGTAGCATTATGATCTGACAGAATACATGGGATTATATCCACTTTTTTTATATTTGTTAAGATTATCCCAGTGAACTAGGATGCGGTCTATTTTAGAGAAGGATTCATGAGCTGCTGAGAAGAAGGTAAATTCAGCTGTCTTATGATGGAATATTCTGTAGATGTTTGTTAAGCCTGATTGATTAATAGAGTTGTTCAGATTGGAGATGTCTTTATTGATTTTTTGTTTTGATGATCTGTCTAGAGTTAATAGCGGTGTGTTGAAGTCCCCCAGAATTATTGTGTTGAGATCAATGATGGGGTTAATGCCTTTAAGTATTTTTTCCATATATATGGGGGGGTTGTAATTGGGGGCATAAATGTTAATTATGGTTATATCTTCTTGAAGGTCTGTCCCTTTTAGTATGATATAGTGACCTCTTTGTCCTTTCTGACTAGTTTATTTGGAAATTGATTTTATCAGAAATTAGAATCGCCATGTCAGCTTGCTTTTTTGGGCCGCAAAATGGTAGACATTTTGCCATCCTTTCACTTTCAGCCTGTGTCTATTTTTGAGTGTCAAATGTGTCTCTTGCAAGCAACATATTGTTGGACTTTGTTTTTTGATCCAGTAGGCCAGTTTGTGTCTTTTAATTGGGGCATTGAGACCATTCATATTCAAAGTTAGAAAAGATATGGGAGACTGAGTCTCTAACTTTGTATGAATTACAGAATTTTGAGTCATCTTGGAAGTCATCTTGTGTATAATATGATTATTGACTCTCCCTTGTTTAAGGATTTAGGATATCATTGGCATTTTCTTCTGAATGGAGAACATCTTTGAGAATATTTTGTAGTGTAGGATTTGTGTTAATGTATCTTGTTAGCTTGAGTTTATTGTTGAAGTATTTAATTTCCCCATCACTTTTGAAGCTGAGTTTTGCATGGTATATTATCTTTGGGTGGAAGTTGTTATTTTTCAACACTTGAAAGATATTGTTCCAAGCTCTTCTGGACTTCATTGTTTGCTCTGAAAGATCCGTAGTGATCTGAATTGGTTTGCCTCTGAATGTGATTTGGAGCTTTTCTCTAGCAGCTTTTAGAATTCTCTCTTTAATTTCTCTGTTATTCATTTTGTATATGATATGTCTTGGTGAGTTTCTCATTTAATTGGGTCTATTTGGTGTTCTGTAAGCATCTTGGATGTGGTATTCCAGATCAATAGTAAAATGAGGGAATTTCTCACTTATAATTTCGCTAAAATTTTCTTGAATACTTACCTGGCAGGGGAGATACCATGATCAGGAAGGTGGTTTTCCCAGAGCAAGGCTTATCCATTGCACTCTGGATGTGCTTACCCCTGCAATTTCCCCAAATGTGGGAAACTTGACTGCATAATTTATGGTAGTGGGGGACTGCATTCACATTCTCCCTTACAAAAAAAAAAAAAGTTTCTTGAAGACTCTTGTTTGCTGTTTGGATTTTTCCTCCAGGCCAATGATTCTGAGATTATTATGCCTCATCTCATCAAATATTACTTGGAAGTTCTGATTATGTAATATAAGCTGTTTATCTTGTTTTTATTCTTTGAATTCTACATTGTTTAGCTGATCCCCATTGTCCAATACTCATTCTTCAAGCACTGAAGTTCTATTTTCAGTGGAGTATACTCTGGTGTTTGTATCTTCCAGTGAGGATTTGAATTGGTTAACTGTGTTTTTCAATCCTGATAGCTCTACTACATCTCTTTTCAGAATGTCTATATCTTTGTATAGCTGATCTTTCATTTCATGGAATTGTTCCCTTATTTCCCTGTAGAACTTGTCTCTCATCTCTTGAAATTGATCTCTGATATCTTTCCTTATTTCATCTCTCAACTCTTTGATTGAATTACTAATCATAATGTTGATGCAATGTCTTTGGTTTTCATCTAGGGCCCCAGCTATGGGATTGTTGGGTGGTGAGCTGTGGGGTTGAGGAGGGGAGTTATTTACCCTTTTCCTCATTTTCTGAGTCAGAGAGTTTGTCTTGTTATTCTTGGTGGAGTAATTGGAGCTCCTTATGGCTCTGCCTCATTGTGAAGCAGAGCTGTTTTGTCAATACAGACCTAAAGATGCCAGTCTCTGAGAATTTGAGAGGCTATAGTTGCAAATACTAGTCCGTTTCAACTAAAACAGATGAGTTGATGATTAGCACCATTAGTAGCAGCTTTCTTTGAGAGAACTCTCACTGTATATTACAATAGCAAGCAAGTACCTGTTTGGAAGCATGTCTATTTCTTCAGGTAGTAAGATCTCTCTGAAACTGGGGAGAAGAAATGACTCAAAGTCAAGGAAGTGAATTGGGGAGGTATAAAATCACACTGCTTTAGAGTTAGGGGAACAAAGTATTGGGGCAGTAGGTTATTCTATTAGGACTAAGGAAAACATAGAAATGGGGTGTGGGTAGGGTAAAGACTTGGGTGAGAATGAGGGAAAGATGCTTATATTTAGGGATTACCAGAGTACAGTGGAGGAAGAGGTTAGTATGGGGCATGGTTATCTTCACTCACCAGAGGATGAGGCTATTTTGCTATTATGAAATGTTTTCCTGGTGGAACCCAATGTTATAGGGATAGCAGTGGGGTTCAAGAAGACATAGAGAAAGTAAGAACCAATCACCAATACATACACATGGATAAGTATTTACATTCACCAACATCAAATTCAGTATTATTCGTAAAGCAAGAGAGGAGAAAAGAAAAAAAAATCCCACAGTAATGTTAAAAATTTTTAAATATTATATTCCAGCCAGGGTACTGCTTTTTAAAAAAAATGAAAAAAAAACCAAGAGGTAAACAAAAAAAACCAAAACTAGTTGGTAAATTTCTGAGTTTTACTGCCCCCTACATGAGCGAGTATGTACCATGGGGGGGAGGGGTTCAAATCTGTCATCAAGCTGGGGATTCTTCGGGGTTGAGCTTGTCGAAGGAGAAGCAGTTTGGTTAAGTCCAGTGGCCTGGTTTTTCTTAGTGGATCTCCTCAAAATTTCCTGTTGCATAGGGGTATTCAGCTCTCCCTGGGCTGTAATCCTGAGATGATTGCTTTCTGCCAATCCACACTCTAAATATTTCTTGGACCTGGGGCTCAGAAGTTGTAGACAATCAAGTTGATCCTTATGTAGATGTGCGGGTCTCTGACTGATCCAAGGAGAGTGGCCAGCCTGAGACTTGCTTCCTCAGGATCACTGGTGACACACTCTGCGTGTCTTGTGATCTTCAGAAGTCCCAAGAGCTGCTCTGTGGGATTGACTGAATCAATCAGAAGATTGACCAGATCATTCCAGTGCTTATGTGATTCTCAGTTGCAAGCAGGAGGGGGCACCTTACTAGAGAGGTCAAGGTCTACCTCTCTAGAAAGCCTTGACTATGCAAGGAGCTCAGATGCTAAGGGGAAGCCCATGCTGCCCCATATATTCAAAGCTTTCTGAGGCAGATAACAAGTGGAGGCTGAAGCAGAGGAGCCCCTTTAGAGCAATGTGCCCTGCTGGAGCAAGTTCTGTTCACAGGCTCCTTCTATTTGCGTGAGAGAGGGGTGGCAGAAGGGCAGAAGGTTGCCAACCAAGAGGTTTGTGAGATAGAGAGGTGAATTGCAGTGCCCTGAAGCCCTCAGGGCAATGGACAGTTGGTGGGGGGCGGTAACTTCTCTTTCTGATTGTGGGGACTGAGGCTCCATGTCGCTGCTGGGTGACCCGCCCCACTCTCCCACACTGGTTCGAGCACATATGTTAAAGGACTTAAAATCAGCTCTTGTAACCCTCGGGCACCGGTGGAAAATTATTGTCTGCAGTGACTGAGTTAAAGATCTTATCCCGAATCCTCTATTTCCCAGGCTCCGAGGGCAGCGACTGGAGGTGGAGAGGGAACTCCCAGCACCATGCAGACCCTTTGGGAAAGGGCCCAATCTTGAGGTGATAGATTCTGGCTTTCTGGCTGTGTTGAGGACCCAGGGCCATTTTTTTCTGAGCAACCTGCCCCACCCTCAGGGAAACATCACAATGGTGATTGCTGCTCGCACAAACAGCTGCAAGTTCGGTACTGTGAACAATTAATTCCCAGCACTTTATGCAAGATTATGTAAATTAAGAGACCTCAGATCAGGGAGTTCGCAGCCTGCCGGGTTAGGGTACTTGATTAGGAAACTTGCTCCCTTGCTCCATTTCCTCCCCTCTGGAGTGGCTCCCCTCCCCCAGGGTGTGGGGCAGAGTGCCACGGGTTCCACTAAGCTCTCCTTTATATTTGTTAATGGACCATGTTATTCCTTTGGAGTTAAAATTTAGTGGGGGATAATGTTCCCCCACACTGGGTGCTCTGGACTACTGTGGGAATCTGGGTGCTGTCCTGAAGAGTGAGGTGATTCTCAGGAGCTTCCCGGAGTCACTGATGGGGGGGTGAATGCCATCTTGAACCCCCCATTTTTGACCTTTTAGTTCTAATATCTGATATGTTAAATACTGATAGATACAAAACTATTTAAACAAGGGACGTAATATATTTTCAGAATGTAAAAAAATCCAGAGATAAAAGATTTGGATAAACTCTGAATTGAATGGAGAGTACACAATTCTATTTTGATGGACATTGTCAGTTGCCAGAATTACATCCCTTTATTTCCTTTCCCTTTTCTGCTAATACTGATTTTTTAAATGTATTTCTGCATCACCTATCCACAATCCTTATGAACACTAATTCCCAGACAAGAGTTGATGGAAGACTGGACCTATTTAGGTCCAGTGAGACTAAAAAAATAAAAAAGTGATGTTTTTTGGAAATTTATGTTAAGTGAGTTTCTTTTTTATTTAAAGAGATATAAAAAAAACTATCTAGACAGAAGACAGAGGCCCCTTCCATTCAGTGTGGCATCAGACAAGTTAAGATGGGTATGTAGAAGTGTATGTAAGAGCTATGGAGAAAAAAGCAATCTGTTATGATGTGCTGTCTTCTGAGGTTCCACTTAAGGCAGTACCACCAGCTGTCTGTGCTCCCCAGTGCTGCCCCACCTATTTCAATAATTCTCACAGAATGAGATAAAAGGCCAAGAATTATTATATTATATAAAAGATTTGCGTGTACCATGGAGGACTTAAACACCCAATTCCTAAGAGTGAAACATTTGGAAATCCTGTCCATCATGGTGTTAAACAACTAAGTTTGCTAGAAGCCTTCAATCTGTTGCTGAGGACTGAGCTGAATGCAACCATGAATCTGAGACTCCTGTATTCTTACTGGCTTGGTGAAGATTCCACATCCAAATTCTTTGAGGTAATCTTCATTTATCCCTTCCACAAAACTATCAGAAAAATTCTGACATCCAGCAGATCACCAAACCAGTTCACCAGCACAGGGAGACTGACGCTTCAAGCCACAAGATTGTTAGCTTTAGAAAGAGCTACAAGTTTCCCACAATATTGGTGGTTCCTTGCAGCTTGAAGAAAGAATAAGATATTAGTATAATGTTTATAAACTTAATATCTAATAAACAATTCAATCCAATCTTGTGTGCTTAAAGGTGCTGTTTTTCTGTTAATACTAGTCTGTAGATATTTCCTGAATACTTTTATGTAAATTACAGTGCAATAATATTTGAGGATGATTAGTGATGGTGAATCTTTTTCCAATAAAATAAATTTTTTTGTCTTTGTTTTACATTATTAAGTAATGTGTCAGTATTTAAAATGTTGTGTGGTATAATGAGTGTAAAATAAATTTTTTGAAAAAAGGAATGCTAGAACTAGCCTTGAGAATTTTTTGGTGCATGTCATAAAATATACAACTTCATTGAGAAGATGCAATGCTCTCCTGAGGTACTTTAATGTGGTTGATATATTCAGAATTTCATAAGTACTAACTTTTAAAATGGAATTTTCCTCAGCAATTCCTAGAAAGGGGGGAGGAAGACTTAATCCTATGTCACAGTCATATCTAGTAAAGTATGAGCTCAACTAAAGTCCATGTTTTAAAATTCAATTGCATGTTTCATTTGTGTGGTTGCTGTTCCTGAAAGAAAAATAGTTTCCCAAATGCCACCATTTTCATAAGAATAAACTTGTTTGAAGAGATTTTTCTTTTTTACAAATGAAAAATATCCAGATTAACCTAAACAAAACTAGCCAAGATTCTACAGTACCATGTAAGTTCACATAAAGAGTGAAAGCTAATTCAAACCTATGGCTCCATGAAATGGAGAATTCTGAATTTATTGCACAGAATTCACTAGTTTACACCAGTATATTTTTAAACTGATGGGAAATGAACATTAGGTAATTGCTCCTCTTAAGGTTCATAAAGCAAATGCTAAGTAGGAAGCTGGTAAAACAGTGATCATTTAATAAATACCATTGAAATACAACGTAAGAAAAATTAGTCAGTTGTAGTTAAGAATTAACATACTTTTTTCTGACATTGGCTTGTAATCATTGTAAATCATCAAATTCCTAGAATATGCCAAGGTTTTGGTCACATTTTCTTATTCCCCATTCCATAAATATATTTTATACTTTGTTATGGTTTGGATATGATATATCACCCAAAAGCTCCCATTCATAAGAAGATATTCAGAGATAATGTGATTGGATTATGAGAGCTATAACCTAACCAGCCCATCCTACTGTGCATAGACTAAGTAGGTATTAATAGTGGGCAGGTAGAACATGACTAGAAGAGAGATGTCATTGGGGGTGTTGTGATATAGATATGTGTCCCCCAAACGCTCATGTGTGAGACAAAGCAAAGTTTAGAGGTGAAACAATTGGGTTTTCAAAGCCTTAATCCAATCAGTGCATTGATCCTCTGAAAGGGATTAACTGAGTGGCACCTGTACGCTGACAGAGTGTGGCTTCAGGAGATGGATCACCATTGGAGTATATATTTGGTGAACTGAGCTTAGTCTCTTTCTGCTTCCTGGAGCCATACTTTGAGCTGCTTTCCTCCAACATATTCTTCTGCCATGATGCTCTGCCTCACCTTGAGCCAGAAGGAATGGAGCCAGCTGTTTATGGACTGAGACCTCTGAAACCATGAGCCCCCAAATAAACTTTTCCTCCTCTAAAATTATTTTTATGAGGTCTTTTGGTGGCAGCAATGAAAGATCGACTAAAATAGGAGTTGTACCCTGGAAAGGTTCATCTTCCCACTGACCTCCTCCTCCTCTGCCTCTTCCTTCTCCTCTTCCTCCTCTTCTTTCTTCTTCTCCTTCTTCTCCTCCTCCTCCTCCCCTTCTTCTTTGTTCCCCACTCTTTCTCTCTCTCTCCTCACTCTCAGCTTCCTGCCACTATGAGCAAGGCTGAGCTACTCTGGATCACCCTTCTGCCATGATATTCAGTGTAACCTCAAGCCCAGGCCCAAGAAATCCATTGACTATAGCTTGAAGCTCTGAAACTATAATCTCAAAATAGACATTTCTTTCTCCAAGTTATTCCTTTCAGGTGTTTTGGTAACCCCCCAAAAAAGTTGATTAATAAATTATTACCATTCTAGAAGTGGAGTGGTTGCTGTGACTAAACTGACTGTAGAGGTTCAGAAAGTTTGAAAAATGGCTTGTGGGAGGAATTTGGAAAACTTTGGAGATGTATGCTATAGAAGACTCAGAATATTTTAAACATAGCTTAATGGACAATTTTACTGGGATTTTTGAAGACCAGAATGCCAAAGGAATGAGAAGAGTAAAGATTGTACTCATGAGGCCTTAGACCAAAACTAGGACTCTTGATAATTGGACTTAAGGGCATTCTTGTTACATCCTGGTGAAAAACTTGTCTTAATTTTGACCACCATCTATGACTTTCTGTAAGGCTAATTTTAAGGATGATGGTTTAATTAATATAGCAGATGAAATGTCAAGGAAGTGAAGCATTTAGGAGGTGGCATAGTCATTGCTGGTAGGTTTTGATGGTTTACTGTGAGAACTGGGAACAGAAAGCAGAAAAGAAAAATATTTTTTAAAAGAGAGATGGACGGTGTGTATGTGTGTTTGTGTGTGTGTGTGTGTGTGTGTGTGTGTGTGTGTGTGTGAAAGTAAGAGATAGAGAGAATCAATTTTTGTCGTGTTGGTCCAGCGAAGCAACAAGACCACAGCCTTTGTTCGTGCAAGAAGAAGTTCTGCTTTATTCTCAACTGTTGCAGTTATATAGTTACAAGCTTCCGCTTAGCAAAGTGGCTACATTCTGCTTACAATTTTTTTCAGACCCCTCGAGCTCAGAGCCTGCACAACGTTACAGATAAGAATGTGCACCCAGTCCAGGCGCCACCTGGACAATAAATCTCTCATGATAACTGCCCTGCAAAACAACCTTCACTTGTGCATGTCCACCTCGAGGCAAGTTGCCAATTGCCTTCCAGGCCAATGCCTCCCACAAATTCCCCCTATTGATTTAAGAATAAATGTGCCTGTCTTAGGTTACCTGCAATCAGACATCTTCTTACCCGTCATCAGACAATGAAGATTTCTACTCTTCATGTCCTGTCTTAGGTTGATAGATATCTGTGCAGGTCTTACCCATCATTGACTACCAGTCCTTCACTTGTTATGATGCGTCCAGGGGTGTAGGAAAGCATATAAGATGCATCGACCAGCAACGCATGTGATGGTGAGGCATGTCAAGGCAAGTATGGCACAAACAAATAATTCCTTAAGCCAGGAAAAATTTGGGAGCCACAAGGTCAACCATCCAAATAGCCCTTCGCCTCCAGAGTCTTGCGTGATATTTTTTGCCAAAGACTTGAGTTTGTTAATCTCTTCAGAGATGCTAAGGGAGTTATCAGAGAGATTAAAGCAACACATTTGTTTAACTGAGTGGCAACCTTGATGATGCAGAAGCAATAAGTAATCAATGGCAGCTCTGTTATCCAAGATAACTTGTCTTAGTACACATTGTTCCTCATTTGGAAGGGATAAAGCAGTAGAGGTATAGTTAATATTTTTTGCCATAGCACAAGCCAATTTTGTAAGAGACTTATAAGCTCCCACTGCTAAACCAGGAATACCCAACAAAGAGAAGGTCAAAGCATCTATTTCAGTTTTAGAAAGAAAGTGCATGTTATCATCACAATTTTCAGCCAAATGGAGACTTCTCTTAACCCTAACGGCAGGATAATGGGGCAGTATATCCGCAATGGAGGGTAAAAATATAGTCAGATGGCTAAGGCAGCAATGCGTTCCATCAGACAAATTAGCAGGAATATAGTTATAAGTGAAATTTCCACAAGGAAAAAAAAAACATCCTCTTGGCAAAGGAATGTGTCCGTTGCTGTAAACAATTTGTTCGGTATAATTACAAGGTAACCCTTTTTTTAACATGTTTACATCTGTTAGTACAATTTTTGATTTTTGCACAAGTATCATTGGAAGAAACAATTATTTTTGTAGTAACAAGTTGAATAGCATTCTTAGGTAATTAGAATGTGGGAACTCCCCAATTATATGAGTCCAAATAAGTAATGTTCTTGTTTATGGAAGAGAAGAAGGTGAGTTTCTTAATTTCATTAGCTGGATAGCACACTGGCAACAGGCAAGATCCTAAGATGACTCCCATGTGTATGTCTTGTTGAATGTAGATATTATCAGTTTTTGTGATTCTCGCCAGCTGTATCCACATGTTATCTTGTTCCAATGGGTCTTCATGGATGCCCGTGAGAAGGAAAATGAAAAAATGCAGAGCTGGTATATGCTGGGCCATTATTGGTCTTTAATTGTCTTGGCAGCCCCATAATTGAGAAACTTTCTAAGCAGTGATTAATGACATCCTTAGTCTTTTTTTTGGTATGAGGTGTAGCAACAATAAAATATTTATGTAGTTAAAGTAAACAGATATAACCTAGGTTTTGAAATACAGTGTGTAAAAGAGAGTATGCTAATTACTTTGTCTGTAATCCTACATACGTTTTTATTTTATAAACTTACATAACAAACAAAGCTCAGATGGACATCTAGTTTTTGAATATAGTATTATTCATATATATCAAGGTGTCAGTTATATTACAATAACCTAAAAACAGTTGCTCATTTAATGTTAAGAAGTAATCATTTAAAAAATTTTAAAACAGGTACAAACTATAAGGAATTATCCTGATAAGAGCAGATCAAAGTTTTAAGAAACCTTTGTTACTTTAACACATAGCATTAGATTTTGGCTCATAACAGTACATTAATG